>VZRO01008585.1:627259-754493 GCA_013397915.1 Daphoenositta chrysoptera
TGAGGGAGCGGGATGGCTGTTTGGCTGTCCCTGAGGGAGCGGGATGGCTGTTTGGCTGTCAGGCTGTCCGTGAGGGAGCGGGATGGCTGTTCGGCTGTCAGGCTGCGAGCAGCCGTACGTGTCCCGGCCGGCAGAGGCAGGGGCTGCAGGGAGTGGGTACTTTTGGGCCGCGCACGGAAGAGCTGGAACCTTCCAGTGAATGCAGTGAGAAAGACAGCTCTACACGTTCAGATCAGAAGGGGAATGGATCCTGAGAAAACAACTGTTTAGGGTGTTGGGCCATGTTGTACATGCTGGTTTTGTGCTTTAAGTTACTCTGTATCAGGGAGTCTTGATTGTCCTTAAAAATAGCAGCCCTTAAGCTTTTAGGTCCATCAAAGTAATGACTATTGCAAGCCATACGTAGTAGTTATTGTAGGATAGTTGACATTGACTGCAATTAGAAACTCCTTTCGTGTTTCTTACTGCTTTTCTCTTTTAAAAAAATCTACATACACTCAAGAAATTAAAAAATGGCTTTAAATTCCCAGTGTGAGGACAGAAACCTGATGAAGGGCAGGATTTCAGTGTGATTTATCCTCCATATTTCTGAAATGTCTTGAAATAAACCTGTCCCTGTGAATATGAGGCAGGGAAATCCATAAATAGAAATGAGTTTAAACTGCACAATACTGGGGTTTTTTTCTTACTGTTATTTACTCACAGAGTGTACAACACACACATCATTGCTGTGCCTACCAAAGGCGTATTATGGGAGGAGAGCAGGAAGAGGAGTAGGTTTCTGTCATTAATTGACTTCCTACAGTATTATTTTGAGACTGTAGTGATACAAGTCAGATGTGATTAAAAACCTCCATTTTAAATATTCAGAGGGTTACTTTAGAGAAAGTTTGGGCACTTCTATTTTTAGTGATTTGAGTAGAAATTACGGTAACATTTTTGTTAAAGCTGCCTCTTGAGTGTGGAATTTGCAAGTACCAAGCTACTTTTGGTACACTATTTGTACAAACTGGTCCTGTTCTCCAGAGTGCTGAATACCTACAGTTTTCAGGTACTGTTTCTTTCCTTTGATCTTGTGTGGTTCTTCTTTATTAATTATAAATCATCTTTTGGGTTGGGATGAATTTCAGTACCACTGGGTATGCACACAAAGACTTCATGATCTAACCAAAGTATGGTCCAGTTGTAGCTAAGCAGAGCCCCAAGAGGAGGGAAACCACAGTGTTAGCAGCAGCATTAATGTCTGGCAGATTTACCAAGATGCACTGATTCTGACATAGATTGAACAAATCTGCCTGGATCTGGAGTACTGACTGACCAGATTTTTATTAAAAGTTAAATATCAACAAAACCATGACAGCTTTGAGCTTCATAGTGTTTGTTCTCCAAAGACACCCTCTAAAATTGTGTCTGACTGGGGGGTTTGGGTGTGCATTTAGAGAGGCTCCAAACAGCAGCTACTTTAAGCTCAAGAACACATCTTTTCACAGTACCTAACAGCAAGGTGTGCAACATCAGAGGCTCTTCTATCCCTACATGGCACCAAAGCAAGCAGCTGCACGTGAAGTGATTTCGTACTGAACACATTTGTTACACTCATTTCTATCAATTTATTTTGTATATAGAGCTTTTTATAAACATTTTTCTTAATTATGTAACTGTCATGAAACGTCATGAAGCTACGAGTAGTTTGTTTTAATGCAGATTAAAACTGGTGTTTGGCCATTTGTTTTCTGAAGGAATTACTTGAATTTGTTTCCATTAGGTAGTGAAGCCTGGTAATGTTTACAGGATCTCTTTCTTTGGTTTTGGGAGGTTTTCCCATCTTTCTTCCCACCCCCCATCCCAAGAAACAGAGAGCTCATGCTCAGCAGTCAAGAAGACATGTCAGAGATTAAGTATTTGGATTACTTTTAGTGTCACCAAAGCATTGGTGGTGACATATGCTGATGCCCTTCAGTTTACACTGCTTAGCTGACAACTTCAACACTTGGCGTGGTCCTCTCTGACTCCTCCTGTCCCTTATCCTGTTATCAGCTTTACTGTGGGAAACTTAAATCTTCCTGAATGACGATTTACAATCATAAAGCTATCCCAGAAAGAGGCAGCATTCCTGCTGTTAAGTCGGTCCCCTTTTTAACTTAGATGAATGAAACATCCCTGGGTAATCTCTGCAGTTCCTTTTGTATTTGCCAGCAAGAGTCATCAACATTTGCACTAATCACAGTGTCCCATCTGTTCTACTTCCACAAAGTTATTTTTAATTGTGCTGCCTAAACTTGTAATGAGCTGTATTAAAGTTTGGGATGACGTGTAAAAGATACCTGTAATAATGACGCACTTACTGTATTTTTTTGTACGTTACAGACAGGACTCATCCTATGCACAGAGAAAACGTTGCCATTTATAGTTTAATACTTGAAGTAACTTTTTAAAACGGGCTTTTATAAATGAATTAAATACAAAATCACATTGCTTTGCCTGGAAAGTTCCTTCATGTTTTAATAGTATTTGCAATTTCCCTGTATGCATACTTTTCCATAAAGTTCTCTTAAGCCATTTATAACCAATGAAAGTGCATTCAAGATTTTGTACATCAGTGTTCAGACCTGTTCATACTTCTCTGAAGTATAATTTATGTTTAATAAAAAAGTACCATTTTAAGCTTCTTTTCCAAAGTGATATGAATGGACTTGACACTTGAATTCATCAGTGAATGCAACATCAACTTAATAAAAGTATGTGAAAGAATCTGAAAAGGGCTAAGCTGTAGCATCTGTGTATTAGATCAGAGAAAACCTGCCTGCCTGGGAAACACTGCATCATTGTTCAGTTTTCACACTCCAGCTGCAACAAACCTAAGATTACACTCACTCTTGACACATCTTCCAGGTCACCTGGTCTTGTGGGGAAATAAAAAACCTGACTTGTGGCTAACTCTTATTCCTTCAGGGCACTAAGCCTGACTTAGAAGTCAGGCACTCAAACAGGAATCAGCCATGTTCCTTTTAGATCAGAAACAATCTGTGTAAGAGGGCTGTAACACCCAAGTTGACACTGACATGAGAATGACACTGGCATTCAAAATCAGTAATTCTTTCCAGAAAGTTTTTTTTAAAATTGAACATTTTATAATACTCCATGAATTCCAGCCTCATCCCCCTGTCTCTGCAGTTCTAGTTCCCCTTGGTCCTTGCATGTCTAATGGCAAGTGTCAGAGTCGTGTCTCAAGTACTGGTGTGCACAGAACAATCCCTGAGGAAGGGAGAGACCAGCCTGAGCCATCTGGCCAGTACCAGCACATCAGCCCTTTCAACACAGCAGGAGTGTTCTCCAGGCTTTCAGAAGGCAACCACTTGAAGCTATAAACTAAGTCATCTATAAATCACCAGCACTGCACCTGGGTAAGTTGCTGTTTAAGCCCTGAAGAACAGAGGGTGAGCAGATGAACCACACAAAGAACTTCTCTAACAAAACAATAATAAGAAAACATACGCTGTTCCAGAGGACTATTTTTAATGTCATATTTTGTACACCACAGCAAAGCCTTATTTGTCACCCACCCTAATTACAGGGAATTACCGTAACAGGTACGAGAGCAGATTCTAGGGCAGTGCATGGCATGTGCCAAATATAAATATGCTGTATTATTCAGCATGTCCAATTCTTTGACACATTTAAGTGGTTTAAATGATCGCTGATGTATCTGTGCTCAGGGAACTTGGCTTGCTTCAGGCTTTTGAAAGCTTCCCACTTCGCACGTCTCTCTTCTGCGTTGTGTTTGTATTCCTGTTCCTGTGTCAGGTAAGGTCGGCTGAGCCAATATTCATTCTCTGCTTCTATTTCCAACCTTCGGATCATTGCTTGCTTCATTGAAGTGGTAACCCGTCTTGGTTGCCTGTACTTCCCAATCCATTGTTTTCCAGGAATTCTCTTCCGCAGTAAGACTGTTGTTAGAAACATTTTGCCTTAAAACATAAACAGAAATATAAAATACTCATTACCTTAGGGACAAAAATAAAACTTTGACAAGAAAAATTAAAAGCTCTGCACTCACTCCACTGCCTTTTAGCTGGCTGGTTTGAAGGTTCAAGCTCAGAACCTGGTAGTCACAAACCATCACACACAGCAGGCAGCACAAGGCCAGATATACTGGAAACTTAATCAGAAAAGGAGAATTGAAATCTATGTAGCTTAAGAATTTATTCAGTTACCCCTACTCTGCAATTAAAGCATATCCTCCATAAGTTATTTAAGAAAAATCCAGTCAGATACCCAAGAACGAAGGGTTCACTTCGGTCATGCCTTCTTCAAATAGCTGTGTTGTCAAAATAGAGTATTTCCAGCTCTGTCTTCTCGATCTAAATCTGGCCTTTCCTTAGCATTAGGTTTTGAACTACAGTCTCTCCGTAAGCTTATTAGTATGTAATTACCTAGTCTTGTATTCTGACCGAGGGAAATCGGGTTGGTAGAGAAAAACAATATCCTGAATTAGACCAAGTGGCGTAAGCGGAAAGCACCAACAGACTGACACAACACGCGGGGTGCAACGGGCAGGAAAGGCCCAATGACCTTTAGATTTTACACAAATACTCTTCGCTAACCTGTTCATTAGTCCCGCACCCCCCTAAGGCCCGGGTTTCTCACTGCACGGGATCTCATCAGCGCCACAGAATCACAGAATACGCGGAATTGGAAGGGATCCACAAGGACCAGTACAGTACCAGTACTGCACAGTACAGCCCCAAGAGTCACACCATGTGCCTGAGAGAGCTCTCNCAGGGCCGCTCCGGTCCCGCTGCCTCCGTGCTCCGCTTCCCCGGCTCGGAGCCATGGACGTGACCAGGAGCTTCTTCGGCAAGCTGCGGGACCTGGCCGTCACGGTGGAGAAGGAGGTNTCTCCAAACGCTTCATGAACTCTCTCAGCCTTGGTGCCGTGACCAAATAAATCACCCAAGCACTTTTACCACGCCACAAACCAGCACTGCCGCTAAGTGACGCCAACCCACCCCGTTCCCGCGGAGCAGCTGCACGCCTGTGTCCCACTCTCTGGCCCGATTCGGAAGCGAAGCCGCGGGTACCCGTGAGGGCGCCGCTGCCCCAGGCCCCAGCTCCCTTCCCGGCCTCACTCACCGGGAAGCTCCGGCGGCGGCTCCAGCCCCACGGAGGAGCCAAGATGGCGGCGGGCGGGCGGCCGGGGAGCGCGGCTCTCGCGAGAGGCGGCGGCGGGCGGGGCGCGGCGGCGCCAATGGGGCTCGCGCTGGCGGCAGTTTGAAGGCCCTCAGCGGCNAGCGGGCCATGCTCCGGGAGGACGTGGGTAAGCGCAGCCCGCGGCCATGGCCTGGGTCTGATGGCTTCGCAGTTGTTCCTCGGGGCTCCTTGCCCGATTTGCGTTCCCGTCTGCCACTGTCCCCCTGTGCTCCTCTGCGAGTGCCTTTGGTGCGCCCGGGGTGAGCCTGGGAGTTGCTCGGCTGGGAATTGTTTGGGCTCCTCCTCGTCTCGTTGTCTCTCTGAGCTCCTTTTGGGTGTGTGGCTGAGTTTTTATCGCGGAGAGAGACATGATGGTCGCGGTGAAATGGGAATCACGTTCTTGCTTCTCCTTCTTTTCGTGGGTCGATCCAGGAAAACATTTGCAGGGCATGTTCTCTCTCTGGACAGATAGCTCAGGCTTCTAATGGTGTTTCTATGTCTTGTTACGTAGCAGGTACCCTCTTTTACACCATTTGCATTAGCCTCGGTTTCCAGTGAAAAAAGTAACGACTGCTGCGTTGTGTGTGGGAACAGTGCATCTGCCTACGTGCAAATACGGTGGAAGAATTCAGTTTTCTGCTGATATTTGTTTTTCACTGGTGCCTATATCACTTTTTTTCCAATTTCATGCAACCACCTTAAGGATAAAATTTTAACATAAGTAATTCTTGACAGCCCAGGGACCTTCCTGTTTTATCAATATCTGCTATACATCAATTTCTACAGTATTTGCTGCAACATTAAAGTGGAAGCCTGGGCAGTTTCTCTGTGGAGTTTAACACACTGCACAAAGGGCAGTTTTTTGCTGTGCGAGGTACCCGACAGGAACTAGTTCTCTTTGGTTTTGTCTATATTGACTCTCATTCTCTAATGTACGAATCCAACATCTCTAATATCATAGAAACATAGAATGGTTTGAGTTGGAATGGACCTTAAAGATCATCTAGTTCCAATCCCCCTGCCATGGGCAGGGACACCTCCCACTAGACCAGGTTGCTCAGAGCCCCATCCAACCTGGCCTTGGACACTGCCAGGGATGGGGCATTCACAGCTTTTATTAGCAACCTGTTCCAGAGCCTCACCATTCTCATAGCAAAGAACTTCCTCCTAATACCTAATCTAAATCTGCTCTCTCTTAGTTTGAATCCATTCCCCCCTGTCCTTTCACTACATGCCTTTGTAAAAAGTCCTTGTAGGCTCCCTTCAGGTACTGAAAGGCTGCAATTAGTTCATCCTGAAGCAGCCTCTCTTCCAGGCTGAACAATCCCAATTCTCTCAGCCTTTCCTCCTGGGAGAGGTGCTCCATCCCTCTGATCATCTCGGTGTCTCTCCTCTGGACTTGCTCCAACAGCTCCATGTCCTTGCTGTGCTGGGACCCCAGAGCTGATGCAGCCCTGCAGGTGGGGTCTCAGCAGAGCAGAGCAGAGGGGCAGAATCCCCTCCCTCCCCTGCTGCCCACGCTGCTCTGGATGCAGCCCAGGACAGTTTGGCTCTCTGGGCTGTGAGTGCACATTGACAGCTCAGGGCCATCCTCTCTCTCATCTGCTAATACAGGAAATTGCATTCTCATGTAGAATGTCACTTGCATGCTGAAACACTAAGACACCTTTTTTACTTTCCAAACTCTTTTATATGAACATGAATCTCGAAGACTTTGAAGATGAATCTCCAAGAACAGTTTTACATGACCTCCACTGTGAAATCAAGACTCAGAAGGTAACGTCTTAACTCACTTCCTTCTTGAAAAATTACATGTGTGTGCATGTTCCATAAACTTAGGGTTCTGTTTTGATCATTAAGCCACAATTCAGCTTTGTTAGTCAGCAGTTATAACCCTTACTTTTACTCACTTACCTCTAAGTCCTCATAATAGCTGTGGATATTGGGGTGATGCCCAAAAACTTGTGGGTGACCCAAAGTAGGTTTATCAATGTTTATTAGTTTGCAGTCGCTGTCATTATTCAGGTAAGCAGGGAACAAAGGTTACATGAAAGTTGTAGCTGTGCCAAGGTATGAGGAGAATGATTCAGGAGCAGCAGCTCCCAACAAAAAATACAAGCTTGCTTGTTTTCCATGACCAGCCTTTTTAGAATAAAGTCAATCTTCACAGAAGTTTCAGTACCTTCAGCCATTCAGTTAAACTTGTGAAAAATGTTGTCTATTTCTTATACAGAAGTAGGAAAAATGGGTTACAGAAATGAGCCATATAGATTTAATTGAGTGATATGAATGTGAGATTTACCTTCTGTTCTGCACTAATTCTTTGTACATATGGAGTAAGAGTCCAAACTAATTGCTCTTCTCTCATCTTTTTCTGGAGTAAAAGCAGATATTTTTCTTTGCAAGGTTACCAGTAAGTAGTTATCATATTGTGAACTCTCATTACAGTTACCTTTGTAAGTTTTTATACACTTATGCCCTATATATTCCTGGTATTCTGTAGATATATATACCTAATGGTTTTCAGATATAGAAAAGACATAAATTCACTGCTTATCTTTATCTGAATTACAGTTGAATACTTACTCCCAAAATACTTCATGTGTAAACAACTACCATGTGATGATTTGAAAGCCAGTATTTCTATGTTCCCCTCCCCCTCTCTGTCCCTAAAGGAAGATGTTAGTGCCAGTCTTGATAAGAGTTGCTCTGAAAAAAAGGCAATTCAGGACTTTATGAAGGCAAGTGAAATATTGATGCAAAGAAATGTAGCAGATCTTGGAAAAATAAGAGAGCTGTTCCAGAAATATGGCTACAAACCACATGTCGAAGACTCTACAGGTAATATTTCTTGTCAATACAGTATGTGAAGAAAAGTATCATTTTTATAAAATGTTTCTCTTTAGCTATGTGTATATTTCTAGTAATTGAGAGATCAAGTACATGCATGTTATTAGCTTTATAATAGTATCCTAAGGTAAAAGATTTTATTGTGATTGGTGCCGTAAGAATAAACCAAAACACAAATGCTTGGAGTTAGATCTTCTGGCATGCCTTTAGGTTAGTGTGTGTTGGGTTTTGGGGTTTTTTTCAGTAATAATTATATTCAGAAAACATGTTGGCAAGTGTGTTTTCATAACCCAGAGAATGACACTGCTTCAGCTTCTCATGCAACTATTGTAGATGCACCTCAGTTGGTTTGTATTCATATGTGATGGTTTCATTAACTTAAATCACCCTAGAGAAAAACTTAAAATGTCTGTTTCACAGCACAAATTGGACAAGAGAAGAATGTGCAGGAATTAGGTGGCATGTGACAAGCAGTAGCAGCTTGATTGTTGGGGGAAGGAGGTCCTTAATCCAGTCAAATGCACATGCAGCTGTCTGAAAAATCCAGATGTGCCAAATGAGTTAAAGTCCTACAGCTGCCAATAGTACACATACTCCTTTTGGTATCAAGGGCCAAATCAGTCTGCAAAAAGCCTTTGACAGAGTCTTAGCCTTTTCCCTGAGCATTATCCAGTCATTACACAAAATTATGGTTGTGAACCATGTTGATGTCCAAGTTAATCTGCTATAGCTGTTTTACACAGATAGGGCAGAAGGCTCTGATTTTTATAGTACCTTTCTTCCTAAGCTTTCTTTGCCTTTAAAGAAGTCTCCAAACAGAGCTACAGGGTTAAATTATTTCCTTAGCTGTATTTTTAAGCTAAGTGTATCTGAAGACATAATACCACTGCACACCAGAAGATGTATTACTTTAATTAACTTTTAAAAAATAGCCTCCGTCCCCCTACCCACCTCACAGAATCAATTAAGTTGGAAAAGACTTCTGAATCAGCAAGTCCAACCTATGGCTGAACGCCACCAAGTCAACCAGACCATGGCACCGAGTGCCACATCCAGTTTTTCCTTAAACACCTCCAGGGACAGTGATTCCACCACCTCCCTAGGAAGTCCATTCCAATGTCTTATCACTCTTTCTGTGAAAAAATTCTTGCTAATGTCCAACCTGAATCTCCCCTGGTGCAATTTATGACTGTGTCCTCTTGTCCTATCGCTTGTTACCTGAGAGAAGAGGCTGACCCCCACCTGGCTGCACCCTCCTTTCAGGCAGTTCTAGAGAGTGATAAGGTTTCCCCTGAGCCTCCTTTTCTCCAGGCTAAACAGCCCCAGCTCCCTCAGCTGCTCCTCACAGGACTTGTGCCCCAGACCCTTCACCAGATTAATTGCCCTTCACTTACTACATCATGCAGAAATTCACCAATGTTTTGGGGTGTTTTGGTTTATCTAACTCCAAAAGTGTACAAATTACACGTTTACATATTTTTGCAGTGGACTGTTGTTATCTAAAAAGTTATCTTCTCTCAGAAGATTTTAGTTGCTGCTTCATAACCTCTCTTCAATACCGTGTTTCTGAAGAATGAGTATTCTGGTACTGCATGCAGCCTTTGCTCTTTCCCCAAAAACCTTTTCATCTCCATGCAGGGACAAAAATACACTTGTGTAAAAATCTTTTAATTTAATTTTCACTAGAAATAATATTTACCAGAGTGAATAATATTCAGCAGACTGAAATTCAGTAGACATGTGACTCATAAGTATAGCTTAGCCTGATACAAGCTTTAGATATCTTGTAGCTTCAGGTTCAGTACCTTAAAGTGAAAGAAGGAATCTATTTTTTTACAAGAACAAGTAAAAACATTTGAATACTGGGGAAGTGTCCAAATTTATTTTATAAATTCTTAAAACAGGAATTTCTGACATAATTTTTTTTTCATTTCATTTCTTAAAAAGGAGAGGAGGAAGAAGTTAATTGTGAATCAGCAATGTCTGTCCAGAATAAATCCGATGAAGAAAAAGCAAATGATGTACCTCATCTATCCACTTGTACTGAGAAGCCACCGTTGCCCAAAGACCCACTGGATAACCTCCACCTCTCTGATTTTGGTCTTTCACAATATGCTTTCTCCAGGCCTTGGAGTGCAGTGAAAGCACAGCACACAACAAGTGCACATCAACCAAAGTCAAAGAATGAGACTCCACTAAGACTGCGAACACCCCGTGCTTTGCCCAAAACACCAAAATGTAAGCTAAAGATGGATGATTATGAGTGTGTAACACCAAAACTTGAACACTTTGGCATTAGTGAACATACCATGTGTATGAATGAAGATTATACGATGTCACTTATTCATAAAACTTCTCAGACAATCAAAAAGTAAGTTACTGGAGTTTAAACTGTTTGCCTACTGAATTTTCTGCATTTTTTCTTGCTGAACTAATTTCTTGCTGCTATCAGCCTTCTCTTTGTCTTCAGGTGGGTGATGGTTATCTCAGCTGGTTGGTCCTGTGTTATTTAACTCTCTACACATCTTTTCACATACCCATTGCACTGCCAAATGCTGACATGAAATACATATGATGTGCTCCTTGCCTTGACTGCACCATAAGAATCTTCCATACACAATGTACTTACAAAGGGAAAAACATGATGTGATCTGTTGCTTTTCTTAACCATGGGTTTGGGCCTGGGCTTGTCTGCCATGGATATTATGCAACCAGTGTAAAGGTTTCAGAAGCTTTCGTAATGTTAACAGAAAACAGTTTGTAAAGCATTCAGTAAATTTATAGAAGCACTGTATTGTCTCTAACATAAGCCCCACCTTACAAACAGTTTGCTCCTTTTGCTCCAGTCTTCTGTTGAAAAGACTTCTCTAGATTTTCACTGTTCGAATTATAAAGAAAAATAATTGCAGCAGTGACGTCCTGCATGTAGTTAATAGGTCATGTTCTCATAGTATTAGCAATATGTTCAATTTTAAAAGCTGACAGTACTTAAATATTTGATATTTGGAGAAATTAAAACCACTTTAAAAATTCTACTGGTTCTACTCATTGTAAAAACTAAAAGTCATATGGTTTCAACTCTCTCTAAGACTTCAAACACGAAACTGACTTGAAAAGTTACTTTTTCATTTAACCCAAAGTTTGAGATGTGTTCATCTAAGTAAAATATACTGCCTCATATACTGCCTATACTGTTTATTGGGGGTTTTTTAAGCTTAGACATTTTGTAGAGATCTAAATCTAATCTAAATGTAATCTAAATCTGTAGAAATCTAAATCATAGATAAGATTAAACATTTAAAATCATTTTCTTTAAAGAGACAGTTTTGTGTGTAAGTTAGGTAAGCTTCCACTTTTTGCCTGGCATTGTCTCTTAACTCTATATGCCATTTTTTCACTAGAATATCTTGGATGTGAAAAAATAATTTTAAAAATTTCTGTTTCCATTGTTATGGAATTGATATTAAATAGCTTGTCACTTCGAAATCACTACATTTTCTTTTAAAATAATTTTGGGATTTCTCATTTGAAATAGTTATGTAATTACTAAAATTACTTTAAAGCTCTACAGTATTTGATTATGATAAACAATCTTATTGAAACTTAAAAATTCAATTAAAAGTCTTTTAGTATTTGCAAGACCCTCATTAGTTTAAAAGCAGAAAATATTTCCTCTTGTTCTATAGAATTTCGTAGGCAACAGACATTTCAAAATAAAACCTCTAACACAGAACTGATCATCTGGGGCATCTGTCCTACCATGGACATCTTGTTGGTTGGCTGGTTTGGGTCTGTTTTTTTCTTAATGCCTTAGGCTGAAATCTCAGTGTATTTGATCATTTGTGGCTGGACTGAACATTTGCATACTAAAGACTGTGGTAGAATCGCAGATGAAAAAAATCGATCAAAAATTCATATTTGAGAGAACTAATTTTTTACTTGCATATTCATGAATGAATATTTTAAAAGTGATCAGGTTGGCAAAATTCCTTTAATTGTGACCTCTTCATAGTACTTGAGAGCTAATTGGGGATTTGGTTTTCAGGCTGGTTAAAGGAGATGATAATGGAGGGAATTTGCCAGAAATGACAGTCAGGGAAATCATGGTTACCCCTGCATCAAAATCAAGTATGAGAGCTGAGAATGGTAAGTTAAAAATATGTGAAATGCATATGTAAATTTCTTTTTAAAGAATGCATGTGTAAATGCATTGTAAACACATTATAAACTTAAATTTTATTTCTGGTTAAATATAGTTAATTCAGGGCAAGTCATTGTATGAGTACTAATGTCTAAAAAATGTTGGTGGCTTCTGTGGGAAGGTTTCTCTCTTTGGTATAAATCTTTCCTCGTTCTTGTACTCGTATCCAACTGGAATTATGAAGCAGAATTAATTATTTTGTATCTGCACCTTATCCTTATTTGATAAGGCAAAAGTACTGTTTTGCCAACTTAGCCTTTTTTCTTCTGAGAATACCCATTGAATCTGTTTGAAGACAGGAAAGAAAGGGGCTAGCAAGACAGTAATTTAATACTTTTAAGAGTGATGCTAAAACTTCTTTGAGGGGAGAAATAGGTTATTTTAAAAATCCATAAAAATCTTGGGACAAACATAGTGATGATTGGGTGAATGAGAAGGGAAAGCAATGTTGCTTTAAGTTGGGCTTCTTCAGTTATATGCAGTAGTGGGACTAGAATGACTACTTGTTTCTGCATTTGCTGTTTTTAAGGAATACTGTAATTTGGATGGAGCAAACAAAATATCAACTAAAATGATAAACGTGTTTTAGAAAATGAGACTGGAACTGCTAATAGTTACATATGTGTGCGTATGTATATATTTTTAATTTTATTTCACTCACCCTTGATAGCAGCAGCTGACTGGATGGCTTCTCCTATGGTATTTGTGTTCTGTACTCCTGATGTGAAGGTCTCTTCCAAAACAAATAGTACAGTATTATCAAGGTCACCAGAGACAAAGGAACAGCCTCTTCCCAGCCATACAGCAACACCACAGTGTCCAGATTTTCAAACAACATGGCTAAAAGCAGAAGCTAAGGTAGTAAATAGCAATCCTGTACATTTTCACACACTTTGCCATAAGCAGATTTGTAAATGTCAGTTTGGTATTCTTTTCCAATACTATTTTTTCTTACGTCACTGTAAAAGTTCTTTCTAATTGTAATTCTGTAAGAACATTTACTAAATACTTTACCTAACATAAGTAAATTAACTGAAGGCATTTAATACTTCTTTTGCAGCAGCAGGTAAAGCCAGGAGAGAAGATTGAGTCAATGACAAAGAGGGATGCAAAAGATACACAATACAAAGAAGATAGAATTCCTTTTGCTGCGAGCTCTGATGAGACTCTTAAGCATTTTGAGAATCTTAAGCATTCCCCTCCCAAGCTGAAACACTATGACCAGTTACTCAATACTCCTCCACCTCCAGAAATAACAAAGATACCAGATGATGTTCTAAAGGTTAGCTAATATGCTTTTTTCCCCTAACTATTTTTAATATCAAAATACTAAAATTGAAAGGGCTTAATTCTATTTGTAATCAATCTCTTTTGAGTTGTTAGGTAATTCTTTTTATTCCTGTTTAATGTTTCCTATAGATTCTTTCCCAATATAATCATAAAGTAGATTCTTCTAAAGCCAAGGAAAAGGAGACCAAGGCAGGAAATACTACAAGATATGAAAGTGATTCTACTGATTACTACAACAAAGAGAACAGGTATGATTACATTTTACAAATTTGGTTAAGTAATTTAATTTGTAGGAGGTATAAAGAGGCTTTAATGCACTGAGGAATTCATGCAGCTGCTTGCTCTTCAACTACCAGAACAGCTCTTGTTTTTGTGACTAAGTAACTGGATTTTGGCATGGTATATGACTACCTGTTTGTAAAGAACAGATATTATAGTTGATGATGTGTTTGGATCCTCCCAAATTTAAAACAAACAAACAAAAACAACCCAAAAATCAAAACAAAACCAAATAAACAAACCCCAAACCATCAACAACAATAAAAAGGAAGGCAGAGTTTTACTGTAGGTTTATCTGTAGATATACTTTGCTTTATGACAATCAAAGCACCAGTGAATGCTTTCTGAATAAATTTAGGCAATAAAACAAAAGAGTTTGGTGAAAAGTATCTAAGTGAGAACTGATTTCACAGTTTTGGCAAAGACAAAATTCTTTGAAATGAAAAGCTACAATAAGTTTTAATAATCTTAGAATAATTGAATAATAGTTTTATAAAGAACACCATCAATTTAAATATAAAGAAGTTTTTATGACAACTTCATCAAAGTGTAGATATTCCTGATTCAATGTAATATATATTATGCTAGCTGATTATCTGTTAAACTTAGGGTTTGTACAGATTATTTAAATATGAGGTACAAAGAATATGTAAGGAACAACAACCCAGAGTGAGACTGGTAAAAGTTGGTATCTTACTGTACTTGGGAGTTGGAATCCATTTGAGTAATCTCACTTTAGCTTCATTTTTTGTTGTCAAGGTAAAAAAGACAAGTTTTCAATATTTGTTTCTTCTGCTAATTCAAAGTACAATTCAAATAAGCTCATGAGCATGTCTGGCTGTATTTGCAGAGGATATCGTGGACTTTTCAAGCCGAACATCTGAAATCAAACTGAAGATCATGTTAAAGCTGTTTCACATTCATGGATCTTATCACCAAATCATAA
The DNA here is from genome assembly GCA_013397915.1 of Daphoenositta chrysoptera. Taxonomy (NCBI): domain Eukaryota; kingdom Metazoa; phylum Chordata; class Aves; order Passeriformes; genus Daphoenositta; species Daphoenositta chrysoptera. The sequence continues at coordinate 642,016 of VZRO01008585.1, forward strand.
CAAGTTCAAAAATTAAAAGGAAATACTGGTGGGAAGACAGAGCCATACCAAGAAAAAACTTTCTTAATGGAGAAAAATTCTTTATCCACAATGTGGATAAACTTGTTTGAACTAACAGCTTGTGCTTAATTTTCTATTGCCAAAATATATTGAGGGGTTCTAAATATATTACACTTCAAAGAGAAATGGAGATCCATGTACAAGGTAGTACTTCAGTTGTTTGTTGTGTAGGGATTGCATTTGCAGTAGGCTGTGGAGAGTGCAGTTAGGTTGTAATAAAAGGAAAGTCCAGTATATTGCTCTAAAAAGTGAATATCTCTGGCTGTTCTCGTGACTCTCTACATTGTCAGGGCTGAGGCTGAAGTCTGGTACTTCAACAGTATTTGGTATCTTCAACAGAAACAAGTAATTTTTTTTTACTGGAAGAGTAATTCCTGCTTTACTGTTTAAAGCACATCTGTGCTTTTAGTCCTTTCTGCAGTGCTAAGATGTATCTGACACGTTCCTGCATCAGACTGATTGTTGCCTCTCTGCCAGACAGGCATTTCCCATTCAGCTTCTTTCTTAACATACATCAACATAGTATCAGGTGCTATGCATCTGGTTTCTTTGTAGCCCTAGAAGGTGACTGGCTGGACTGTTAGTTATTTGAAAATGTGAAATTGATACTGGTTATGCGTTTAGTATCTTCAGCTGCTAGAAGAATTTGCTGGCTGGCGTGTAGGTGATTGCTTCCTCTCCTGCTGCTGCCACGTGTATTCTCTTCAGTGCTGGTGTCACGTCTAAATGTGCACATTTAACCCTGTAGAACTGACCAAGCTTAAGTTCTCAGAGCTGTTTGGCACTCTTCTGGTAGTTGTAGTAATTAGGATTTTTTTCTACCAGCAGTTTAACTGTTTTCCACTAGAAAACCCAGCTACATATCCTTGGTTGGAGCCAGTTTGCTGTTTGCAGTGCCAGCTATTCCTTCCTCTAAGTGACTCCAGGTTTGCTCTTACCATTTGTCTTCCAGCTGATGACTGAAATTCTGTCATCTGTATGAGGGCAAACATGCAACACATGAGAAGGGAGAGACTGTCCCAGGAGATGGGGATAAGTGGATGTTTTTGTGAATTCAGGTCCACTTTTTTTTTTAAGTCTTCAGGATATGCAAGCATCTAGAGATGCCCACAAGTATTTCTTCAGTTGCTTAGACAGACTTGTCCTGGTTAAAACGTAACAAGTAAAGGTGCCTTTTTCCCACTATTACAGTAATTTTCCAGGGTAAACGTATGTCAAATTAATTGGAGAAGGTGATTTTCTACTAGTTCTGACCTGAGCACACTGTCATTGAAAATGCTAGTTTCTGTTTAAAAGTATGTATGTATTAATGTGTCAGTCTGTTAGCTTAGTTAACACTTTTGGGTACTAAATAAATCTGTCTCAAAATGCTTGGTGTCTGCTATAAGAACATTTATTTGTTCTACCCATCCTCTTCAGAGAATGAAGGCCAAACCTGCCTCTGGCTTCTTCATAGATTAAAACCACGTGGTGGGAATGCTGGTTCTGGAATTTCATGGCCTTGAAAGGTACAAAGTATTCTTTCTGCAGAGCAAGAGTGTTTCAACCAGACAGGTTTACCAGCACTAAACAGGAGGGACTTCACAGCCTGCATTTTCCCTCCACAGCATTTGATGACTACTTTCTTGCCCTGAAGCAAGCCAGATATTTTTTAACATGAAACGGAACAAGCAGCACTACTGTCCCAGACCTTGCTGTATTCCCCCTGCCTTCAACTAATGAAATTCACAAAAGGCCTTAGAGAAGTCTTTTCCCTAAATTTGAGAACAACTCAGCACTCCACTGTGATTTCCTCCATTAGGGAACTGTGGAGCTGTACCTTGCAGTGCTGGGGTTCTCACTGCAAGGCACTTGCACCATTTTGCTTGCCTATTAATATTTTCTGCTACATATCAATAACTAATATGAAAGGGATTCAGTTAATATTTTGAGATACAAATTATCTTCAACATGACAATTGAAACATTAAAATCTTCTGGTCTACTCAAGCTGTTATGACAGGATACAGGGATGAGACCCTTTGGAATTGAGAAATGAAGTTGTACGTGTTGGTTTTGTTTTTCTTGCCTGTAATATTACCCTAATGCATGTAATATTGTTGTTTGTATTTGTATTCTTTTATAGGCAAAGCATTGCTAGGAGGTAGATATAATCATGACAGCAAAGCAAAAACTGTTTTTAGTTTGCTGTGCTTCGCCCTTTAAATTGTTTTAGGTTTCAGGATGTCCTAAAGAGTAATTAGTATTGGGAGTGAGGGAGGGAAATGACAGAAGTGGAAGTGTAAGCACTGGAACAGGTTGCCCAGAGAGGCAGTGGAGTCTCCTTCTCTGGAGATATTCAAAACCCACCTAGATGCAATCCTGTGCAATCTGCTGTAGGCATGGGGGATGGGACAGGTGGCTGTGTGGCCATCTGATACACTGAAACAACCAAGGATGTAGCCATGGGGCTGGAGGAGGGTAAAACTCCTCTTAAGCCAGTGTTGCTGCTGGAGAAAGGCTCACCCTGCTGCACTCTGAAGTTAATAACATGTCAAAGTGGGAATGATGAAAAAGAACTTAAATTTTACATATTGGTTTGTTGTGGGGTGAATTTCTTCAACACCATTGGCCTGTCAGGAAGTGCAGTTTGGATAGAGAGCTAAATAGGTAGCAAACACAGTGCTTCTGTAAGAGACAGTCATCACCTGAAAATAAGTGAAAGTGCCAGAGTATGGTTCTGTGTTGTGCTTTATTTAGTTTAACTGGGGGCTGCTTCACCAATTTTCTTGCACAGAATCTAGGGATTGTACAGTTTTACAATGGATTTCTTCATTTGCCAAGACACTGAAAGGCAAATTATTTTTGGTTTCTTTTCTAGTTTGTCCTTCCCAACAGTAATCTCAAGCTCAGCTTTTGCCCATGTGAGTGCTGGATCAGATGTAAGGGAAGGGCAAGACCAGGATCACATCTCCTAGCAGTGCCTGCTCTCAGAAAAGATTGAACCCAACACAGAATTGCTCTTCAGTATTTAAGAACATCTGAGAAGTAACCAAAAAATCATAGCCTTTACTTTTCCTTTATTTGCTGTGGTTCTTAATATTTTCTCAATATTTTTAAGTATATCAAATGTGTCAGCTAACAGAAGCTTCTCTCCCTAATCCCATTTATTGTCAAAGGAGCATCTCAATTATTCTGCCCAGGAAGCCCCTTAATAAGGTGGTCAGTGCATTCTTGTCTGGAAAATACTTTGCCTAAGGTTGAAAACAATTATAGGTCTCTCAGTGAAATGAAATTTCCAAGATGATTGTCAAAGGGATAATTGACAAGCATTACTTCTAGTGCCTCCCTTTGTGCTTTCATTGATGTTTTTATTAACCACTGGAGTAATAATTGGACTCCAGACTTCCTTGTTTTTCTAAAGCATGATGGATGCTTTAAATTTCCTGTAAAATGTTGCATTTGCTTTGTTCCCACTTGTCACTATTCAAATGTTCCAGCACTCATGGTGGTTGCACGTGCTCCATCAACAGCTGTAGCTGGTGTGGATCTGCCTTCTGTTTTGGGAATATCTTGTTCTTTCCCCATGGGACAATAATACAGATACTGGGGTATTTATAAGGAGCAAAGACAATATCCACTGGCCACACTATGGAGTCACGTGCGTGTTAGTCCAAAGGAGCACAACTTCGTAACAGGAAGACATTGGCTGATGCTGCCTATATCAATTTAAATGTAAAACCTTACACTGTTCTTGCACCAATACCTACTTTTACAGAGGCAGTTGACATCATAGCAGGGAGCTGACCAGATCCATGCATTTCTTTGAACTTGTCTTGCCTAACTCAAGTTGAAGAGTTTTTTAAAAAGCAGCACAAATGTGCATGTGTGGGAAATGGAATAAGATGCTGTGTTACACAGGTATTTCTCCTGAGAAGAGACCAAGCAAAGCATAGTCTGCAGAATACCCAGCAGGAAGGTGTTCAGATAATTCCATAATTTTTGGCATAATGTATTCCTGGCTTAAAGCCCTGAGGTTACATTCTCCAAAGATTGCTAACAAAATTGTTGCAAACCAGTCTAGGGCTTTCTGCATGTTCCCACCTTTCCTCCCCTGGCTGCCGGTCCCGTGCCGTAGGCTGTCGGCTGCATTACGGCAGTTGTGGCTGCAGGGAAGTCCATTGGGCTGCTTGCCCAATCACCAGGAGCTTATTACTGTTGTCCAAGATTAAATTGTTCAGGGGCTGTGCCGTGACCCAGATCACTGCCTGCCTGCAAAGGCATTGGCAGTTGTTGAGAGACGAGAAAGGATGGGCGTGGGAGTCATGACATCCTCCTTCACCGGCTGGGTGAATCCTATCCTGTCTGTCCGGCTGCTTTGGTAAGGTTGCCTAAGGCTGTTTCTCCATAAGCACTTCAGTGGCAGCTGAAGAAATTCCTCCTTTTCACCACAGCACCCAAAGCTCCTCACAAACCCCCCTTCCCCCTCCCTGGGACTACTGCTTGGATTGGTTGTGCATGAATTGGGCTGGAGAGAACAGAGCTGCTAGGGACCAGCCTGACACTTGGAAGAGGGTCCTATCCATAGGTGCAGAGTGGTGTGGCTTTTTCCTGACCTGTAGGCTGCTATGGTGGAACCCATTTCAAACCTTTAGCACTTCTGGGAGCACGTGCTTCCCTTCTCCCTTCCTAGCACAAGCCTCCTGCTCTGCAGAGCAGTTAAGGCAAAGGCAGTGGGGGTGGGGCACGGCCTGGACCCTACACAGCCCCGGCTGAGTAGGCCCTTAGGGGTGAGGGGACTGCTGCGTGCCTGCTGCTCCTCCTCAAATGCCCTCCCTGAAACCGATGTTGGGACTCTCCCCTCCCGTCCTCTAACGCTTGGGCCAGGTGCAGTTTCAGGCCCCTGTTAAAGACCCCCAACTCTTTCTAAGTCTGAAAACACTACCCCCTGTTTGCCTGCAGCACAGCTTGGGGAATTGACAGCTCAGCCAGCACTTGGAGGAGCTCACCAGGAGGAGCCCTTCAAGCTGTCATTTGCACTGCGTTTTCTTGCTGAGTGTTGAGGAGGTCAAGGGAGTTTTTGGATCAGGTTGTCTCTACTTAAGCCTGTCAGTTCTGTGAGACTGGAAATACTCGAGGGAGGGTCCCAAAGACCCCAGCCCCTCTGAACCCAGCCCTTAGGCAATTAGGACCTTGCCCCAGTATGCCAGCCAGGCACTTCCTCCCCACCGACAGGTCTTTGTGGCCAGGTGCACAACACCACATGGGTGTTTTTCAAGGCAGTTCCTCGGGGAAACTGATACTCTTTTTTTTAACGTAAGTCACACAAAGTCCAGACATGAGAGCTGACACAACAACAGCAGATAATTGAATTGCTTTGGTTTTGGCAGGTCAAACCTTAGCTGTTGCATTAGTTACAGTGCTGATCTTTGAACACCACCACAGCTGTCATCGTTCACTTGCTCTGACACAAAAGGATTTCAGAGACCTCCTCATTTTTCCATGCTTTCCGTTGCAAAAGTGAGGACTTGCTGATAATGCTTAATATTTCCCTGCTGCATCGCAGCTGTTTCTGCTTTTGACCAGAACTGTAAAGTAAAATTTAAGTCTCCACAACTGCTCCAGTCAGATGGCAGACATGGAGGGAGGACTGTGTCTAGTGCTGCCCAGGTTATTGACAAAGTGGATGAGTGAGTTGTCCTCACTCAAACTGAGGAGGGAATTAACCCCCACGCCAGGACCTGTCCCAAAAGTGTTGCAGAACTTATATCAGGCTTGTGCTGCCGCTGCAGCAAAGGAGCTGGCTGCTCCTTGGATGCTGTAGTCTCTGTTCCTGGATGTATGTATGTGTGCATACACACATGTATGTACCTGTACAGGAGGGGTGATGAAATCAGAAGGGGACTGTGAAACCTAATTAAGGCCTGAGCATGTGGAAAAGACTCTTTTTTCCTCCTCCTGTTAACTGAAAGCCTGGCTAACGATCAACAGTGGCAGCAATATTTATGTAAGGTGTAACAAGGTAATGGTGAGGTAATGGTTCTTGGTGAGGAAAAAGTAGCATTTTTAAATACCTTCTTTTCTGTTTATTAGATTGAAAAAAAGCATTGACTTAGGTGCATAAAATGAGGCAAAAAGATTAGAACTAGGAGTCAAGTTTGTTTGGGGAAGCACAGCAGAGAGTCGTTGACGACAAGCCAAACCTAGACAAGCAGAAAAGACACACCAGAACAGACACAGAAAGAGGAAGAAGCCCCATCTATGGGAGCAGGGCAGCCTCCAGTAGGTGCTACGGAGGATAAAAAAGAAATTAGGGGAAGTTACCTCGGTTCTGTAGCTGGGTCTATTTGACTGTGCTGCACCCCACAGGCAGGATGTGGAATGCTTCTGGCCCTGCCAGGGAGCCCAGCCCGCCGGGTTTGCTGCTGCAGCCAGAAGCCGGGGAACACAGGCTGGAGACCTGTGGGAGTGATCTGGATGTTTGTCACTGGTTGGAGGCAGAGAAAAACGGCCCTCTGAGAAAGGACAGGGAGAAGGGGAGGCCTGGAGAGACATCTGCAAGGGAGGCGGGGGTGGGTGTGGTATCCCTGGCAGGGCATGGGCAGGAGGCAAGAGCTGTCTGGGCTGCTGGGTGCAGGGGGGGTTACCTCAGAGAAATGCCAAAGTCAGAAAACCTTTCGTGGAGAGCTGTCATCCTAGTTCTTCGCCTTATTCAGCTGGGAGATACAAAGTTTTGGAGGAGTGGTTGCTATTGACAGCTTAGACATGTAACAGAATTGTGTCTCTTAGGCCTTTACACATCCAAAAATGAAAAAGGAAAATACCTCATCCCAGCTGCATTGATGAGAGACAAAAATTCCTCATCAAATTGCTGCATACAAAGCAAATCCTGTGGATTGACAAATCTGGATACAGTGTTGTCTACACCACTTCCTGAGCATACGGGATTGCTCACTGTTGATGACCATGTTTTAATTTCCCCAAACCACAGTGCTCTACATATTTTGCTCTTCTTAGGGACTGACATCCCTCCTCAACTTTTATAGTAGCTTTCAGAGACAAACACAGCCAGGTCACTGTGACTGAATTCCCTCCTGTGCACTAGGAGCTCAGCTGGTGACAGCTTTCACTTCCCTTTCACCTCTTGCCACATCTGGATGGTTGCACCCTGGTGCTGTCTGCTTTCACAGCTGCTGCCATCAGCTTGGATTGGCAGGTGGGTTGCTGATGTAGGAAACCCCCAACCTGAACTACACTCATCTCTCAAGTGTCTTTTCCCATAATAATAGGTTCTGCACTTCTGCATTACCTTTCTGTGTGATTTGAGGGCAAGAGATGTTTATCCTGAAACAGCTGGAGAAGAGATCAGCTGAGGTTTATACATTCATGGCAGTCAAGGGAAGGTGAACTCCTCAACCAAACAAGCTGTATGAAGTATTTGCTACTGAAGGCAGTTCTGCACGTTCATTTCCTGGCAATTTTGCTTCATAAGCCACCACATATAAAGCCAGTAGATGTTCTTTTTCTCTGCCAGCTGGGCAGGCACCAGCATTCCCTGGCCATGTCTCCCATTCCAGCAGCAAAGTCACCTCCCAGCACAGCTGAGTCACAGACACAGGCTCAGTTGCTGCTGTTGCCTTATATAGTGACTACATTTAATTAAGAATTATCCTTAAATGAGGTTAAAGAAAAAACCAGGACACAAAACTGAGGAAATGCCCATATTCCTGTGTACCTTTAATGGCAGGTTTGTCCTTCCCTTTGGTGGGACAGCTGTGCAATTCTGTAATTATATGCTGGTTACTCACCACACTCATTTTGCAGGACAGATAATGCCCTGGGACAATCAGGTGTCCCCAGCCTGATGTGTGTCCCCAACCTGAGCAAGCCTGTCCCTGAGCTGATCCAACACGTGGGTTCCTCACAGCAGCAGCATTTGGAGCACCACTGCCTCACACCAGAGGTGACTGTGCCACAGAAAAACATCCCACCCATGCCAATTCTGGCAATAAATCAGCTCCACTGCCACTTCCAGGCTCGGTCCTTTACAAGCAGCATTTTAAGTGTGTTTTCTTGAGCTCTCTTTAAAAAAGGTGGGGAGCACTTTTCAGTCTTCGGGGAGAAGTAACTCAGATGGAGGTGATTCTGCGAATGACAGACACTCATGAAGGCTGAACTTCCAACTCCCTAACTTAGAACCCAGAGAAGGGGGATAGAAGAGGATTAAGCCACAGGCTGAACTGAACCTAAAATCCCTCAGACTATACTGAACCAAGGGACTCCTGAGAGGAAAAAAAACCCAAAACTATACAGATCCCAGCTCATGACACAAAGCATGCCTTGTCCTCAGCAGACAGGAACATTTATTTCAGTCCTGGCCTCTGCTCAGGCCTTAGGTGAGGTGGGTGGATGTTTACTGCTTCTACTCCTGCTCCTGCCTTGCCCTGAGCACACACGGGCTCAAGGTGCAGAAACCTGCCTGGACCAGCTGGATGCTCCCAGTCAGCCAAGGACAGAGGACAGCTGGACCCTGCTGGAAGACCAGAGGCACCTGCGTATCTCAACATCTCCCCCTGCAGTGACAGAGGGAGCCGGCAAGCGCCGAGCTAAGTCCCACACTGCACCCTTTGCTGAGAGATGGGTCACCCCTTCTTCATCCTGCTCCTTCAGGTACCAAGCAACACCACACACGCCAGTCTTCCAGTTGCCCCATGGACACCTGAGATCCCTGAGCTACCCCTTCCTCCATTTTCAGATTCTACAAGCTGACTGCTGAACACCCCCCAGCTTCATTAGTAACTTCTAACACAGAGCAGCCTCAAGCTTTGATACACCACCAAACGATCAAAAGATAATTAACATAAATTTTTATTCCAAACAAGACAAAACTACAGAACACCTGTAATCCTCCTGGTCATATTTTATGAAAGTCTTTTAAACACTGGACAGACTAACTTACTATTCAAACTATAACTATCAGGGATAGGATGATGGCATTGCTAAAGGGTTTCTTCTAAACAAACTAAAAGTTAAGGTTTAAGAGTTAACTTTCTTCTACAATGCTCAGCTTTGTCTTCAGGTGCTTAGCAACAAAAGCAAAAAAATAAGCCTGCTTTAGAACAGCAAGTAGGAGTAAACAGAATACGTAATCATACAAAGAAGTAAGAGTTTAGTAGGGTCTCATGCGGCTCGATGGGGGTGGTGCACGATTCGGAGGAGTAATTGCTATATCCAAGTAGTCTCCTATCTGGAACTTCTGAGACTGCAGTGTCATGGAATCATCTGTGCCCTTCCTGCCCGACATGGTGCTGCCGATCTCCTTCACCCTGTGAGTAGCAGAGGAAAGGCAAGTTAGTTACCAGTGGCCAATCTCTCCAAATGTCCAAAATAGGAACTGCAGCAGCTCATAACCCCCTTCCCATGCCATTCCCTGCACTGCACACACATGTGGCTGTGTACCCAAAATGCTGGGGTTTTTCTCTGCAGTCCTGGGTGCACTAAGAAAAGCTACACCAAATGCTCTTTCTGACAGGGCAGTGGAGCCTTCTACCCTATTATGTTAATAACAAAGAGAACCCCTTACCCCCTCCCATCCAGACAAAACACAAGACCCCACCAGGTTCCAGAGTAGGGTACATCCACTGGATGCTGACAAAGATTAGCTCATGCCATTTTGGAAGAGAGACACCTGCAACAAGATCACTGCTGTAACTCAGGTGCAAGACCTACCAGGAACAAAGTTGGAGGACCATGCTCCAGTTGCCAATATAGCAACCAAAGCCTTCAAGTACACAGGTTCATTGTTTTGGGAACACATTAACAGGGATGGTCATCAAGCACAATCTACAGTTTGTAGCGGTCATCATACAGAACTTCAGAAGTTTGGTATGTGGGTTCTGAACTTTAAAATCAGTGTTAATGAAGAATAATTTACTGCTTAGGTGCACAAAGTATTCTATTAACTCAGAGAAGAAATGCCATTTACCTATAGCCGGGCCTCTTGAGATCTGTAAATACAATTGCAAAGTTGAAATGTGTGCCTTTCTTCCGTGCTTCTGGGTAAACTTCTTTAACTAAGCTGGTCAGCTCTTTCAGAGTTGCATCCATCCTAAAAGTAAACAAATAAACCAAAGTGCTTCACACTCTCAAAGGAACAGTAAAAAAAAAAAGCTTCCCAAAACGTTTATGATGGCATCAATATATTGCTACAACTTAACCGTATGTTTCTTTGCTTCAGCATACCCTATGTCCACAGTTATTGATTGTAACACCTGGGAGAATTCACCACTTACTGCACACTGGAGGCAACAAGCTCTCCTGCAAACGTGTCTGATTCACTGCGACATTCAGACGAATCTCTTCACCTCTGTGTACATTTCAGTATCTGCATTTCCAGGTCTCTCTGAAGAGCTACCATTTAAACAGCAGGAACCTATTTTTTTTTTATGCATTCATACAAGGCACAATGTAAGAGTTTCCTCCCCTAAGCTGACATCTGTATTAAAGTAAGTTTACTAACTGTTAGAGGAAATGTAAGAAAAGCAGGGAAAAAAACCAGGTTTTCCGTTTCTGCCCTAGCAGGCAGCACTCCTTTACCCAACCTTCAACCAGAGCAGGGCTACAGCTCATGTCGAGAATTTCAAGAACAAAAGTACTCAATCATTGCAAGGAAAGCATCTCTAATTATACAGACTGTGCACTCACTCCAAGCTTCAAGCAACCAAGGAGCAGTGTGTTGACAGACAATGCCCATTCTGACTTCTGCAGATGGCAAACAACTCAGACACCACCAACTGCCTGGACAGAGTCCATAAATCCCACTTAGAAGTAAATTAGAACTGCATGCTTTGGTAGCCACAAAAATGGATTTATTCAACTACACAGTGTACAAGTTACAACTCTGGCAAACATCATGAAGGCAAAGGAACGTTTAAAAAGTAGCATAAGTCCTTTTCAAAGGCATTCTCCAAAATACTACACACAAAACCTAACATGTTTGCAATGGAGACTAAGGCAGTTCTCCAAAATAAATTTGACAGTGAGAAAAAGCAGCTCTCTGTTAAAGCACTGCTACCTGACCATGCAAAAAGAAAACTCATTACTCCACTCTCAGTAGGGTCTGAGTTAAACCAACAAACCATTCACACAACAGTTCAAGCCTTCTGGGACAACTACTTCTACTGGATAAACGGGGCTGTTGGAACAAACTACACGCATTAAAGGAGAACCTCTGCGTTGAGTACATGCGTTGTGATAACCATCGCCACAGCACAAGCCACCGACTTCACGCAGCAGTAACTGGGCAGTTCAGCCGCACTACGTCCCAGTGGCTGAGCGCTCACTGCTGCGCAAAACTGTGCTTCCAGAGATGCCCCCTCTCAGCTGCCAGGGCACAGCCAGAACCGCTCCACTCCAAAACTCCCCCGCGTTTCCTCCTCGGAGCGGAGCCCGCACAACTCCCCCCGGCCCCTGGGGCCCAGGCGAGGCCGGGCGCAGAGGAGGTGTCTGTCACTCAACTCACCAGGTGTAGATCTGCAGCTCGCTGGAGGGCACGTTGCCCCGGGAGAACTCGTCCATGCGGTGGTGCCGCCCATTATTGGTGGTGAAGACGCGAAGCAGCAGCGGGCACGTCTGCGGGGTGAGGCGGGGGGAGAATGAGGATGGGGGCGAGGATGGGGGCGAGGAGCCGCAGGGGTGGGNCGGCCGGCGAAGCGGCGCGGCACCACCACCCCGCACTCCGGACACCTTCTCACGGTCGATCGGCTTCTCCGGCTCCTTCTTGATCTCCTCCTGCGTCACCCGCGACTCCACCGCCATCTTGCCGCGCCGCTCCGGCAGCTCCCGCCGCGCGCCGCCCATCTCGCGAGAGCAGCGGGGGCGGCCCCGGCGCGGCTCCGCCCCCGCGCCTGAGGCACCGCCCTGCCCACAGGGAGCCGCGGGTTTAGTGCGGGGAAAATTGTACAGTCAGCCGCTGTAAGTAGCAGCAGGGTGAAGTAAATTAGCGGGAAATCTATTTGGAATCTAGTTTCCCTTAATATTACATTCAGTGAGAGGTCAAATGCACACGCTTCCCATTTACGGTCTTGGGGTTTTACTTCACAAGTGGAATCTTTCATTAGGTTAAATTTGAGTCTGTGGTTGTGTCTCACAAAATAAGCGGGAATATATAATATCTGTAAAAGAATACAAAATACGTGCTTTTGTGATGTGATAGCTTTTTTTAAATGTCGCGAGTCGATTGTTACTCAGAGCGGTGTGGGGAGAGGGATTCGGTTGTTTTCACAGAATTTACGCTTGGATTATTTCTTCTGAATTTATTTCTCATTTTGAGTTTTTAGTTGTTTTACTACAAAGCTAAGTTTCTCTATAAAATTATGCAGAAGCATAAGTGCTTGCAGGTGCAAAATAATCACATATCAGGGACTCAAAGATTCGCTGGGGCTGGAGGGGAGCCCTGGCGGAGGCTGCTCAGTCCAAACCCCTGCTCAAAGCGAGATCAGCAAGGAGTGGTTGCTACGGTCAGCTCTGTGTGGATTCTAAATATACCCAAAAGAAAAGCAAGCAAACAAAAAAGATCATTTCTTTTGTCGGTTTGTGCCCTTTACCTCTGGTTCTGTGGCTGGGCATGGCTGAGAAGCCTGGCTGTCAGTCTTTGCTCCCGCCCGCCGAGTATTCCCACAGAGTGAGCCGCCTCTCTGGACAGTGCCAGCTCTCCCCGCCTGTCCTCACGGCACCCATTCTCCCATCCCTTAACCACCCCGTTCAGCCGCGTCCGATGCTGTATTACTGCGGTGTGCCTGCGCTGCTCACACGATTCTCTGCTGGTGCACGTGTGCCACTGGAGCTGTGTCTCAGGGTCCCTGTTGGGCAGTGTACGTCCCCCAGCCACCGGGTTCAGGGTGTGTTCGGGCTGCTGCCCCGAGTGTAAGTCTAGCACCACAAGTACGTGTAGTAAGTTCTGCACCATGAAAAAAGCAGGTGCTTGTTAAGGTGTTGTAAGTGTTGAAGTACCTGTGCTCTAAGGGTGATATTGTGGTTTGATTTCACTCTTCTGAACACTGTAGATGCATGTTTCAAAGGTATTATTTATTAAAAAAATATTTAGGGGAGAAAAATACTATAAAAATATAGTCACATATGATGTTTCTGTGTACATCATAAAGAAGAAAAAGGGTTATGAGTCCATAAAAAAAAAAAAAAGCTCTTGCATTTCACTCTAATTCAACCAACAGTATTTGGTTTAAAATGTTGATTTATGGCTCACCAAATACAAAATGAGAGAACCAGCAACTTACCAGAGTTCATCCTCAGTTTTTATTAACTTCCTTTTGTAGTAGTCTGGATAGTGTACAGTTTTTAATCTACATTAAGTTACAGCATATCATCATTTTATTACCACAGCCAATGACTCAGCCTTGCTACCATTTGTGGGATTTGATTTCTCAGGCAATGATACAGTTTATTACTCTGCTGAAATTAATTATATCTGGCATGATCATACACACTTTGGGCTCAGTGTGTGAACTACCATTTCCAAAACATAGGAATTTATGTCTAAAATCAAATATCGTAAAGGAACAGCTGTAACAAATAAGGTGCAATTCTGTTATGAATTTGAGTAGTTCCTTCTGCTAGAACTTTTGGAGTACATTATTTATGTTAAAAATTACCCTAGTGGGCCTGAGTTTTAAGTAAATTAAAGCATTAATTGATTTATTATGCATGAACTGTATCAACACAATTTATGATCAGTCTAAAATTGTAGATTCTTATGTTACATGTTTGGAAGCAATGCTTGAAAATTATTTGGAAATAAAAATGCAGGGATGTGACTGCGGGGTGCGGGTTTTACTCTGGATGAGGCCGTCTGGTTAAGCAAAGCATAACACCATCAGCTGGGTTCCCACAGGTTTAGGCTGAGCTCTCTCGTGTACTGGAGCTGGTCCAACTGCTTACTTGTGCCAGAGGAGGGGGATTTAGCTCCTGCTGCTTGTCCTTAGTCACGTGAGGGCTCTTTCCCTCCCTTCTGCCAGGCATAACTCTCACTAGATGCTTCCAAAAATAAGTTAAGTTCCCCAGTTTAAGAGGAAAGTATCTAGTGGGGGCTGCTTCTCTGTCAGCTAATTCCATTTGACACTTTCTAAACTGATTCCACGATTGCTAGACTTGTTTGGTGCAAGGTGAGTGGTGGGAAGGGCATGTCCAGGAGCAGCTGGGAGGAGGAGGGAGAGAATAGGACTGGAGTAGGGGGTGCCTCTTCACTGGCAGTGAGATGGTTGATTGCCTCACCCTCCTTTCACATTTCCTTAGGTTTTGGGGGGCGAGAAGTCTCCTCTGCTTGTTCAGGAATGCTGTGTGCTGTGCAAAAAATGTCTGTTATGTGCAAACATATATATAGAGTATGCTGTAAGGAAAAGGAAAGCTCCTCACCGAGGAACTGAGGCAGGGTAAGACTGTGCATAGGAGCAAGTCTCCAGCCTTTATTGTTGTGAAGGCCCAAAATATGACTCAAACTTTTTCAGCTGTGAGTGCCTGTAGAGCAGGAGACAAGTGGTTTGGAAACGTGAATTGCCCCTTTAAGTATTGTTAGCACATGCTCTTAAGGGAGTGGTTATTTAAATAGCAAACTGTGAATTGTTTGTTGGGGCAGCTAGGATAGGTATGAATGAGATGGTGCCGCTAGGATTAGGGACTGGGCAAGGCTGCCACAGCCCTTCAGTTAAGAGCACTGTGGGTCAAGGAGCCTACAAAACACTTACTGTGAGTAAATTGTGACTGAAAGGGAAAAACAAAAGGAGCAGCTGATATGGGATAACTTAAAACTTTCTAGGCAGAACGGAAGGATTGTAGCAAATAACAAATGTCCTTGGGAAGATACTGAAAGTAACGGCATAGCTGAGCCTGGGATACCAACCATTAAGGCAAACCTCCAAGAAACTACAAAAATTGTAACATGACCAGAATAAGGAACTCCAAACATTTCAGAACCATGACTGTATTGAATCTGAGTTCAAGGACGCTGAATTACCCTCAGCAGCATACTACTCCCAGGTTCCTAAGGCTCCCAGCACTTCTGGCTTGTTGGCTGTGTTTCTGAGTTCTTCCTCACCAGGACTACATACAGCCCCTTAATTTTTCTTGGTTGTATGTGTATCCCATAAAGCCTGTTTCACAGAGGACTTGGTCTTTATCTTGACTGGGGAAAGTTCAATTACACTGTTCTGGCAACAGTACAATGTACTTTCAACATCTTTACAATCAACTGACTGAGCAAAGTCTCACATTTGATGGAGCTTCTGCTGCAGACCGGCTTTAACTGGTGGAGGAAGAACACAGGCACAATTTCTTTGCAAATACTATTTGCAATATGACTGCTGGTATTTCCTACTGTTTGTGTCATGGTGATGTCATGGGTGTGTTTTTATGTTCAGAATGCTCTGTGTGCAGTAGATTTCACTACAGTGTTTTAATTTCCTGTGTTTTGTACCCAAGTTAGTGTGAATTTTAAGAAGGCTGTAGTGCTGCTAGACAATGACACTGTTTTCATTTAAGCTTCAGGTTTTGTTCCCTGTTTTGAATTTAGGTGATTTGGGCTCACAAAATGCACCATAACTCTTGGGCTTCCGTGGTCCTATTCAAGCTGCCCGTGAGGCAGCAGGTGAGTGAGTCAGTGCAGGACAGACTGGCAGGGCTGGGGTGTAGAAAAGGACTCTGGCACTGGATGTGTAAAGCCTCCAGAGACCCCCCAAGGCAGCATCCTGATTCAGGAGCACCAAGACTTAGCTACCTGGGAGGAATCTGTACTAGTATATACATTACATATATATTTTTTTCTTCTTTTTTTTTCTGTGAAGTCGTCAGAAGGACCAAAAGTTAATAAAAAATGCTTTGAAGATGATTTACTGTTCTACAATATTGCAAAATGATTTAATGTGGCCGTAGCACCAGTCAGGCTGTGCAGCCTTGTGCTTGCTCCAGGCCCATGGGCCACTGCTGTGCCTTGTAAACAAGGTGCCTCATACTTGCCAGTCTAAGACCTTGATTAAAGTTGAAAGTGGTTTGTGATTTTGCCAAATGTTATAATTCTGCCATACTGCTGGAACTATTCCACATCAGGTGTTTCCTAAAAGAGTATCCTCGGGATGTTTTTTAGTTCAGTTTCAGAAAAAAATATTCAAAGGATAATGTATTAGGCAGATGAGTGTTATCACTCACATTTCTGTTAGTTTTGTTCATTTTAGATACCAACAGCAGTTTGTCAGAAACCTGAAGCATCCACATATTTTTGAGAAAGAAATAAAATTTGTGAGATATGCTTACTCCTTCCTGTGTTAGAAATATTGTCATTAAGCAAATACACTTGACTGAACTGTAATATTTAAAAAAAATATCCTGTGATTTATCTGAAGTCAGCTGAGACTAATATTGGACACCTGGGCATGTAAGGGATTCAGAAGGATGTCCACACTGCTCCTGAGCTCTGCCACAGGCCCAGCAGGAGCTGGGAGCAGTGGGGGGATCGATCTTGTTTTCCTTAGGGTGCTGCTCCCTGCAGTGGGCAGCAATGAAGGATGCAGGATGTGACCGTGCCTGCATCCTCTGAGCAGCGTGAGGAGGGAGCTGGAGAGCCACAGCACTTCAGGCTGATCCAGTGCAAAACTGCTCACAATCTAGATCAGCTAGAGAGTGCAGGTTATGCAAGAGAGGTCCAGCCAAAAATTGTAATGACTGCTTGAATTTCACCTGGAGGGGATCAGAAAAAACTGGAACTTGTAGTTGTCAGCAGAGGAAAACAGACTTCAGTTTCAAGTAAAGAAAAAGTAACTCTTGGTCTGTCACAGAGAGATATTTTCTTCTCTATACAAATACCCGTGAAGGTGAGACAGTGAGGTGTACTAAATATTCTATTGATTTTTCCTGGTGGAGTTGTAGACTTGGTTACAAAATATAAAATTAAGGAAGAAATGTTTCCAGAATCTAAACCTGGATTTCATTAAAACATGTTGTCATTTCTCTATAAAATACATCTGCTACAATATTCCAGAAATTTTAGACACACAATAGAGTAATAAACTGCTTTTATAACTTGGGTAATACTCTACCATAGATTCCTGATTTCCCCCCTACTGTTTGTCTGAAATTACCTCAGTATGAAAATGTTCATACACTGTAAGGGAGGAACAAATGGGTTGTCATTTCAGTAAGTGGAAATTTTTAAAATTGTGTATGAGACGTGTTTTATAGAGAGGACAACCAACACTGGAAGTTGGTCAGCCTGTAATATCAGTGCAGATGGTTAGGTCAGCAGCGTGGGTCCCTGCCTGTGCTCCATGGGAGCTGTGTTTTCCTGGTTTTCCTTCACTGGGTCAGCTCCACTACTGGAAGCAGGGGTGAGAAACCAACCCAGTGTGAAGGTTACTTTCATTGCTGGTGCTTTCCCCAGTTGCAGATGCTGCTGCTGCCCACTGAGTGAACCGATTTTCCCTGGGGACACAGGGGCTGCCTGACCCTCTGCCCCTGTGCTGGCTTCTCTGAAGGCAGCAGCACTACCCTCCAAACGCCCTGCATGGCAAAGCCAGCATCTTCCCTCCCAACATCAGCAGCTGGAAGAGATGGCCTTAATATTGTCTTCCACATTTCCTGTGCAGACAAATCCCTTCCCTGCCTGCTTCCTGGATTAATGTGATCCCATCCTTGAATACAACACAGAAGTCTGAGAAGGGGGCGAGTGTCTCCATCAGATAGACATATTCCTGTTCCTGCTTTGGTGGGAACACTTCATGAATAAGTATTAACAGATTAGGTTAATGGTTATTTCAGTATCTTCTCCCAAATATTTGTTATTTTCCCTTCCCATGAAAGAATAATATTAAAGTACTAAAGCTTTTTCTCCTGAAGAAGAAAAGTCCAACTGAGTGTACCAACCTACATGTATTTTATATGCAGCTCCCTGAATACACTTCTCTTCTTGCCATACACTAGAAGTTTCCAGTCTGTGGCACACACTGTTCCTGTTGGAAATAGGAAATGGATAAAGATGGATGACCAGAACAGGTATTTCCTTCTCTGTTTTCGGCCCCAGTATGACGGATCTTAACACAAGGAACTCCCATGTCTGTGGCATTTCATACTGATCCTGTAACGATGAGGGAACTGTTGACAAGTAAATCCTCTCTGGCAGCCCAAGTAAGAGGCATGTTTTTTCTGGCTTCATTCTGGGGCTCATGGAGCCCCACAGAAGGTTTATGAGAGCAGTGTGTATCCTCCATAAGAAAGGATGATGTTGTGTAAGCCATTATATGTGTCTTGCCTCCAGAACCGTCGTCATTAAGAGTCAAGCAAAACTTTTCTCCAAAATAAGTAGTTCCATGTGGCTGGCCTTGTCAAGCACAAAGCAAAGCCTCAGCATGCTGAGACAGCTCAGCTGCCTTGCAGAAATATCCTCTGTGGCTCAACAAGAAGGTCAGAAAACATAATTCTCTTTCTCTTTTTGGTTTCCTTTGTGTTTTTTTTCTGAGTAGCCACTTACGACAAAAACGTTCTGGCTGCAATAAATTACCCACAACATTTTGAATAATTCAGTACAAAACCAAATTCTTTCCTGAATGCTATGCAATATCAACTAACTCTAACAATCTTTTTTAAAGAAAGGAAATGTCCATCACTGGGAGTTTACGATATGTGATGATTGAGTCCAGAATGAATTCTGACAGCTTGGTTACCGTAAGCTCCTCCGAGACACAGTGCTTAGTGGAAACACTGAAATAAGCCTAATGGTAGTGGCAGGAATAGTGCCAGTAAAACAGAATGTGCTGTAGGCACAATGCAAGGTGGAATCACTTCAGCTCCCGCTCACAGTAACTTTGAAAGTTCCTAGAAAATTTGTGCATGCCTATTCCTTGGACCAAGAAAGGATGACCTCTCTATGTACCGCTGGCAATGGTTATCAGCTGTATTATATTCCATTTTGCACGTGGCAGAAGGTGCTGGGGAAATTGCAAATGTAGGAAGTCTTGCTGCAGAGCAATGAAGGCCCGTTGGGGTTGTAGATGAGCGATAGTAAGGGCATGGGAAGAAGTGCACACAGTGCCAAGGGTGCTGGCAGGAAGAAATCACTGCTTTTACATTTCTTGCTGTTCTTTTCCCATCAGTTCCCTTGGCAGAGCTGGTCATGGTGAGCTCTCCATAGAGTTATTGCGATGAAACAGCTCAGCAAAGGCTTCATACTTAAAGAGTTTACAAAAATCCTGCTGCTCATGCCTGGACTGGGTGAGGAAGGGCTCACACAAGCAGCTTTGCTGGCACATCAGAGGGCCAGAGAGGATGGTGATAAAAGGCATCCTTCTTGCAGTGATTCAGCTGGAGTCAGAAAATGACATCTGTCCATAAGCTGGTGCTTTCAAATGACCAGCTGTACGATGTGACAAGTTACGTGACAGCATGACAGACTGTGACATTTCAGATTGCTGTGAGCAGCACTCTTTGTGTTCACAAGTTGTATCAGAAAGCGCAGCATCCAAAAAATAAGTAAGTGCCTCACAGACTTGCTAAAGGGAAAATTCTTGGAAATGCAGAAAGGGGGAGGAAAGAAACTATTTTAAAAGAAGTGGATAAGAAAAAAAATCTTGGGTTAACACTTCTTTACAGTTAGGTTTATGTTGTGTTATCCCTGTTACAAAGCTAAGAATAATTCAGAATCATTTCTATAAAACTTCAGGGCATAGAAGAGCAGGAGAAATGTCACTTCTACAGAATTTAGATTAGATTTCTTCAATGTGTAGCAAGATGAAATAAGCTCTATTTTATTTGGGCTTAAGGAATGTAAAGGTATAATAATTACCAGCTGATACACCAATTTAATGTAGGTGTTCAGAGTTTTAAAAGATAAAGAGTGATAATGACTCAAAGGTACCTTTAAAAAGAGAGCTCAGAACTTTCAAATTAAAAAAAAAAGAATACTAGAAAAAGAAACTCCCATTATATCAAAAGGAATTGAAACTCTCAAATACGAAAAGTACAAGAATTCTGTTCCCAGAGATACGGATTGATCCCCCTGCATGTTAGAGGTGAGCAATTACTAACCATAAGGGTTTGAAAATTTTAAAATGAAATATTAAGAACACAGGGCACAGTTATTGCTAAATTCTTGCATACAGATTCTGCTGTATGGGCTAGATCTTAAAGTGTTGTTGAAGTTCAGCAGTCTGGCTGCTGAGAGCTTCTTTCAGGCTTGGGCCTGGCTTCACCCAAAACAATACAGAGCTGCTGCTCAAACGTGCTTCAAACAGTCCCATGAATGAGATTCAGAAAGGATTTTAGCCATGACTGAAGACGAAATGATACACTGTTGAAGTTATTAATTGGTTTCTGATTAGGAACAA
Source organism: Daphoenositta chrysoptera (assembly GCA_013397915.1). Lineage (NCBI taxonomy): Eukaryota > Metazoa > Chordata > Aves > Passeriformes > Daphoenositta > Daphoenositta chrysoptera. The sequence continues at coordinate 662,435 of VZRO01008585.1, forward strand.
TGAAGACCAGTCAGAATGAGAGATTCGTAAGTGTCCATCCATCTTGGGCCGCAAACAAAGTGGGAAGATTTCTGTTTTTGTGTTAACATAGCTGTAGTTGTTCTTTGAGCTGTGGCCAGCTGATGCAAGTGATTTGGCCTACAGAGGCATTACACGTTTTTCATTATACGTTTAGATGGCAGATGACATTTTTGGTCAGTCATGGAGAAATTCCTACTGCATTTGCACCAAGGGATGCCTGGATTTTGGTGAATGCTTTTTCATCCCACATTCTTTGAGCCTCTTGTCTTAAGCTGGTAATGTTTGTCGTGTCAGTGGTGGAAGACCACCAAGAATGGGCTGTGCACCTGCTCCTGGGAGCTCCAAAGCTCATCCTCCTCTTGCTCGCTTATGGGATGTGAGTTATACAGCTCTGTTAGCTCTGTATAGATGATGACAGCTGAACTGCAGGAGAGTTTACAGTTTCTTCAGGCAGCCTGAATGAGTCTTGGCTTCTTGCTAGGACAGTAGTCCCATGATCCCAGCCACCAGGATTGTGAGTGGCTTCATCAGTGGCTAGCTGGCAGAGATGGGAAAAGGTACTTGAAAGCAGCTGGTCCCATGCAAGATTGAAAAATATCAGGTGCCAATGTTATTGGTCTTACCTGTGTGTCACTGAGGGAGCAAGGCTGCAGAAGCATTGCTGAAATGTGGGAATTACACTTTGTGCACACCATTTCCTGGTCCAGCCAGGAGCAAAGCCAAAACTGTGACAAACAGCAATGCAGTCTTTTGCTAATGTCATAGCTTTTAAAAGACTTCCAGAAAAGATGAATCCTGCTTTCCTGACTGTAACGATGCATCCTTAATCCCAAACCACCTTTTCTTTTGCTGCCAAATTATAAACAAGCCCTCTGACTTCTGGGGGAGGAGTGTGCAGAGCGCCTGGCTTGCTGTTTGATGAAAGTGTGAAAACCTTCTCTCGCTGAAGTGCTGTAGCAGAAGAGGAATGAGACAGGCATGGTGCAGGCAGGGTGTCCTTGTACAGGGAGTGTGGCCATGGCAGGTCCCTGGGGAGTTTGAGCCAAGGTGAGCACCTGTCCAGCCACACCAGCACCGCCATAGGGAACCAACTGGGACATTAAACTCCTCTCACTGAGTAGCTGATTCAGCTCCTACACTGTCCTCATGCAAGGAAATAACACATTTCTCCCCTGAAATTACTTCATATTTCCCTGAAGGGTTCTTAAAATATCCACGACACAAAGCATAAAGGAAAAACTGCTGGAATTTGGTCCTGCTGAGGGTAAGATAACAATGTGAAGGATATGAGGCAAGGTATCATTTAATTGTGCTTTACTAGTGCTTGTAATTTACATCTCATCACTTTCAAGGCCTCTGCTGGTAATATTTCCTTCTAAGAATAGAGCTTAAAGGTATTTTAAGAATTCTAGTTGTTGTGCAATTAGCAGGGTAAGACTTTGTTCTGAGTAAAAAGATCTGCTTGTTTTGAGCAGTAACAGTATTTTGCATGTAAAAAAGGGGGAATGGGGAATGTTTTATTGCCAGCACTTTTCCTTACAGGGGGATGAATCACTTACATTCTTGGCAACCAAGCTCAAATTCACAAGAATGCTCAGTTTGATCAACTTCCTTCAAAACACTAAGCTCAAAGTACAGAGGAAAAAAGAGAGAAAGAAACTTGGATGGGCCTGGATGTGGAAGACATTACAAGATGGACATCCAAGCAGGAAGACAATAAATCTAGTGTACAAATTGTTTTGCCCAAAGCAAGCCACTGACTTGCTTTGTTACAAGAGGGTCCAGTCTAAATTAAGAGAGTACTGGAAGGGAAAAATAAAACAAGGAGGAAAAGAGCCAGACCAGAGAAAGAAAACCCCTGCCGATCTGGCAGACATGGCGGATGTTGTGTCAAACATGAGTTTATTTGCTAACAAAACAATGTGAATTTTCACAAAAAATTACCACCCTTCTCTTCAGAATGGAATCTTGTGCTGAGAAACAAAATATGAGAATACAGTTAGTTTAGAGAGGAAAGTGCCTATGTTCAAGCTGTCATTTCACACAGCAAAGGAGGTAGGAGCGCAGGGTGAACCAAGCCATGCCCTTGTTGCTCCTCTCCACCGTGCAGTGGACCCCACTGAGGAAGGGACAGCACTGAAAATGGTCCCTTTTAGTTTTATTCTAATGGATTCTTATTCCGCTGGATTGGTTGCCTGGGCTGGTTCACCAAGCAGCCACCCGTGACACTGCACAATATACCCAAGTGTCAGTGGAGGAGATGACAAGAGTAAGGGGACATGGCAGAGGGGGAATGAAGAAGCTGGACAGGCACTGCCACTGTGCCACCTCATTTTTGATCTACACAGCACTGATCTAAGGGACATTTGGCCCTGCTGCACCCTTCTGATCAGAGACAGTCAAGTGGCAGCTTCAATGAGACCAGCACAATTGCTTGTTGGCCGAAGCAAAAACAACCCAAGCAAAACCCAAAACATTATTTAGTGTGGAATTTCCCTTTTTCTAGGTCATCCTGGGGTCATGCAAGCAGCTGTGTCAGTATAAAAGCATGACACTGAGGAGTGGTGGAAGACAAGAAGGGAAGTACTGCTCCCCAGTACCTTTTGATTTCCCCCTGCTCTTCACCCCAGTGCTCTGCCACCCCTCACCGGCAGCGCACACGGGGGCTGCAGCACCTCCAGGTGATGAAGGTGAGTGTGTCATGTCCTGCAGCCAGCATAGGGCTGCTGTGCTTCTGGTCAGGGTGTCCTCCCAAAATATATTTGGTACTTAGTGAACCTAATATGGGGGGAAAAAAATAATTGGGGAAGAATGAGAAGGTAGAGGCCTGGGCAGGCTGGGCCAGGCCCCACAGGATAAGTGCAACTCAAAGCAGGACCCAAGATACTGCGGAAGTGTCGGTGTCTAAAAACCTCAGCATCACACAATCGCTGTTGTGTGTCTTCACAGACAGATCCCAGTTTCAGTAATGGTTCTCACTTCTGTCATGCTCTGCAGTGCCCATGCAGTGAATCCAGTACTTCTCTCTGATTCTGTAATCAGATATGTTGCCTTTATGTACTAAATCCCACACTTTTGGGACACTGAATGTACTGTGTATTCAGCATGCAACCACATCCCATTCATAGAATAAGACCAGTGCTTCCTGGTCTGGTTTCCTGTACACAGATTGTACAATAGGTCAGCACAGGTCCTGGGGATATATCCAGGTTTTCCACATGTGTAGCCTTCCTATCCAAGCTTCAGTACAGACAATCTTCAAACATCTGTGCAGGCAAATTTTCTGGGCAGAAAAAGAAAATATCTAGCAAATCTAGACAGAGGGTAGCCCCAAGTCAGAGCCTCCAACTCATCATGAAACACTGGACCAAGCTCCCAAAGACAAATGTGTGGAATCTTTGCACTGAAGTTTTTAAGACTAGACAAGTATCTGCCATAGTGAAGAAGGACAGCCTAAACTAGATCCTTCACAGCCTTGTTTCCTATAAGGAAGGACGAGTTTAACTCTCTGTAGCAGGAAGAATGGCAAGCACAGTCTGTTCTCTGCTCTGCAACCTGCTCTCTCCTTCTCCAGCCTCTTGCTGGAATCAGTGTGAAACCCAGTGCAGACGCTCGGGGCTGGGCACTGAGAAAAGGGAGATTTGTATGTAATGAGTCCGTGTATTCAAGCATGAGAGAAACCGTGGCAGCTATGGTAATAGTAATGCAGAACAAGACGGAAATGGGATGAAGCTTTTTTCAGGATTAAAATAAGCAGAACAAGAGCCAGTTGTTGTTTTGGGGAAGAGGAAAGCAGATGATGTCAAAATGTTTCACCGACTTGGCAAAAATGCCAAGCTGGCCCTGCCTGCAGAATATATGGACTTCAAAGGGCTTATCTTGAATAAGAATTGAGGGAGCCAGATCACTGTTTCCTACATGAATTCAGCTGAGGTTAAATGATATGCAAGGCTATATCCCAAGGGTGTGTTTTCCTTCTGATGCCAGCCAAGTTGCTGACACCTCTGCCTGCAGGTTTGTGGGATCAGTCTTGCTTTAGCTGCACACACCCGGAGGGAGGTCAGTTCTGACCCAGAATCAGAAAGAGCGGGTCACACTCTCACAGCTGGTCACTTCAGGAGCACTGGTCCACAGTGGGAACACTGAAACAGATGGTGAGGCCCTTGCTCCAGCGGTGAGCCGGTACTCAGGAGGGGCGTGTGGTTCTTAAACAGGATGCAGGCTGAATAACCCTCCATTCCTGAAGAGGGTGGTCCCCGAAGGTCAGGGCTGCCTTCAATGGTGTGGCAGCGTGAGAGGAAACTGCCTCAGAGGGTGCTTTCATAATGCTCAGACTATGAATAAATTCAGCCTGTTGTACTCTGGGTTCCCAAGTGTTATTCATACAAAATGTGAATAAGGAGAATAAGGTTAGGAAAAGAACATTCTCCAGCTAAACTTTCTTTACAGGGTGAACAGGGGTCCTTCTCTCCCCACCCTTTGTCACCCTTTGTCACCCTTCGTCACCCTTCAGACAAACCTTCCTGCATACTGTGTAGGAGTTCTCTTTGCTGTCTGGAAGGAACATATGGATTGTAGGTGATACAAACCTGGAAGAGCTTAGTTCACAGAGTAACAAAATACCTGGGGTTGGAAGGGACCTCTTGATGTGATCTAGTGCAAAACCCTACTCAAGCAGCGTCAACTACAGCAAGTTTCTCAGGACCATGTCCAGTCAGATTTGCAAATCCCTGCTTATAGAGGCTCTTCATCCTCTCTGGGCAACTGAATGGACAGGCAATTGCTAGAGACCTGATGTCAGTACAGATCATTTTGACACTTTTCACCTTTATGGTAAATTATTAAAGTACAATCTGAATAAATGTGCTTGATATTCACTCATTGACTCTGGTTCTGGTGAGACTGAGTATAAAATTATGTGGACCAAGGCTGATCCATACTTAACCCAGCTGCATAATTCTGGGGAAAAGGCAGTCGAAGAGACAGTTGGGTGCTACATGGGATTAACACACTGTGGTCCTATGGGAATGCTCCCAGTTCAGGACAGCAGCAGCCATTACTCCAGTCAGTGCTGTGCTAATTTAGTGGAAGGAGGACCAAGGGTCTCTGAACCTGTTACAACAATAAATCCAGAAAAATAATGAAGACTTTTCATCCTTTAAAATATAAAGAGTTTTCTGAGAATATTTGTCCCTTAAATACCAGAAGACAAGGGAACAGATAGGGTCATGCTTTCTGTTCCCTTGCTTTGGAGTCAATGCTTTATCCTGACCATCACTGTTACCAAGGCAGCATCACAGTTCTGGCAAGAGATCTTATCTGAAATCTTAACAGAGGCACATTTAGGTTATTCAAGGCAGTTTTATATTGCTCAAGCTAAAGTCAGTGAAATGTTTCAATTAGCAAGCAAACAGTCTGTCGATTTCCTTTGTGTGATGAACAGAAATCTGTCTGCTTCCTCCCCAAGTACAGTACAGCATGTCTAAGCCACTGGCTACTATAATTAGGATGGGGAAAACATTTATGTGGCACTATAAAGGTGAACTGGATGCTTTGCAAGTACAAAAGCACTAAAGTTGTTCCCAAAGAATTCAGAGTCAAATGTGATCATGAAAAAACACAAGGCAATTGTCTCCAGGGAAAAATGGATCCTGCAGAGATGAAGAATCACCAGGGCAGCAGGTCTGAATGACAGATCTGGAGAAGGGAACTGTTGGGCTGAATGACTGGATGTCACTCAGAAACACTGGAGTTTTATTCCTAATCTGCCATGGATCTCATAGGTGACCTTCAGGAGTCAAGGATTCTGTGCATGAGTCCTCACTGTAAAACCAGCATTACTACAACTCTCTCAGTTTCCAAAATAAAGGCAGGCTATGGAACAGATGCTGGGAGGAGATAAGAGGTCCTGTGGCAGGACAGCGTCAGGAGGCACTTGGGAAGCAAGAGAGGAAACAGGGGCAAAGAAGAAGAAAATACCTAAAGAGTGAGGAGACAGGGACCCAATGGCAAGAGTAAGAAATGAGATGGGATCCTTCAAGTGTAGGGGAGGAGAAGGTAGATCAACAAAATTTTGGTTAGGCTAAAGGGAGTTCAGAAAACCTGAAAGAGAAGCTGTCCATGAATTACAGCAGCTAAAACAGGTAATGGCCAGAGCATAGAAAAGAACTGTAGTCATGGTGATAGAAAAGCAAGGACCACTTCAAGAAGTACTGAGACAGAAACTAAATGCTTCAGATTAGGCCTTTCATGAGAGACCAGTGATGTGAAATAAAAGGAAAGAAGATAAAAAAAAACCTTCCTGAACTCAGAAAAAAATAGAGGAAGTACAGAAATCTGATTTGAGAGAACTGATACTTTTATATCAAACAAAATCGATTTGAGGCAGAAATAATATGTCATAGTAGCAAGAGCTTCAGGAGCAGAAATTTTAAAAGCCACAGAGATCTACAACTGGATAGTCATGGACAAAATAGAAGATCATTTACCCTCTAGAAAGCTGCAGGCAGAAATGATCAGGTGCAATCAGGGGGAGGAGCATGGAACCATCAGCAGTGCCATGTTCCAGGGGCCACGAGACAAAAACCTCCAACTACACATTTTGTGTCACCCACTCTGGGCACACATTTTCCCTCATTTGTCAAGATGAGGATTCAGCATGATGTTTCAAATGGTCATGACGAGCAGCAGTCACCGAAATTCCAAGTGGCCAGAAAACACTTGTTGCATACAAACACAGTCTTTACTTGCATTTCACAACATTGCACAAGGCTTAAAAAGTAATCTCTGAATTTGCACACCCATATCGCTGTGTACACAGACAATGGCTAAGCACACCTGGTGTGCATTGAAATTCATGTCATAGCCAGAGCCTGCCCTCTTGCTCCATACACACCAAGGGCTTGGCATTGCAGAGAGCATTTGAGCATCTGGACTTAGGTGTGAATCTTTGAGAAGTGGAAAATGGACAGAAGAGCAATCAGACTGCTCTTGTTAGGCTAAAGGGAGTACAAAGGAGCATGGTGAGAAACTGTGCTCTAATTGCAGAACGTGAAGCAAAAAATGGCCAGAGCATAGAGAAGACTTTTAAAAAGGGAAAAAAGGAAGACCCAGGAAACAACAGGCATGCCAGTCTCTTCTCTATGCCTAGCAAGATCACAGAGCGGATCCTCCTGCAAACTATGCTAGGGCACATGGAAAATGAGGTGATTGGTGACAGCCAACATAGTTTCACTAAGGGCAAATCATGCCTGACAAATTTGGTGGCCTCCTACAACAGGGTTACAAGAGTAGTGGATAAAGAAAGAGCAACAGACATCATCTACCTGGACTAGTGCAAGGCATTCGACATGGTCCCATATGACAGTCTCATTTCTAAAATGGAGAGACATGGATTTGATGGATGGACCATTTAATGGATGGGAAATTAGATGGATGGTCACACTCAAAGAGTTGTGGTCAACAGCTTAACGTCCAAGTGGAGACAAATGACAAGTGGCATTCCTCAGGAGTTGGTATTGTGATTGTTTAACAACTTTGTCAGTGATGTGGACAGTGGCATTGAGTGCACCCTCAGCAAGTCTGCCAGTGACACCAAGCTGTGTAGTGCCATTGACACGCTGGAGGGAAGGGAGGTCACCCAGAGAGACCTTGACAGGCTTGAGAGGTGGGCCCATGTGAACCTCATGAAGTTCAAAAAGGCCAAGTGTAAAGGTCCTGCACCTGGGTCAGGGCAATCCCAAGCACAAATACNCAGGGCAATCCCAAGCATAAATACAGGCTGGATGTAGGTGGGGGGGGATTGAGAGTAGCACTGAGCAGAAGGATTTGGGGGTGCTGGTTGACAGAAGCTTGCTATGTTTTGGCAATGTGTTCTCACAGCCCAGAAAGCCAACTGCATCCTGGGCTGCATCCAGAGCAGCGTGGGCAGCAGGGGAGGGAGGGGATTCTGCCCCTCTGCTCTGCTCTGCTGAGACCCCACCTGCAGGGCTGCATCAGCTCTGGGGTCCCCAGCATAACAAGGGAATGGGTCCATTGGAGTACCATGAAGAACATGATCAGAGGGCAGGAGTACCTCTCCTATGAAGACAGCCTGAGAGAGTTGGGATTGTTCAGCCTGGAGAAGACAAAGCTCTGGATAGACCTTAGAGCAGGCTTCCAGTACCTGAAGGGGGCCACATGAGAGCTGGAGAGACTTTTTATGAAGGCATGTAGTGACAGGACTAGGGGAATAGCTTTAAACTGATAGAGGGCAAGTTTAGATTAGATATTAGGAAGAAATTCTTCCCTGTGAGGGTGGTGAGGCACTGGAACAGGTTGCCCAGAGAAGCTGTGGATGCTCCATCCCTGGAAGTGTTTGAGGCCAGGTTGGATGGGGCTTAGAGCAACGTGGTCTAGTGGAAGGTGTCCCTGTCTCAATGGCAGTGGGTTGGAACTAGGTGATCTTTAAGGTCCCTTGTAACCCAAACCATTCTATGATTTGTAATCACGGGGAGAGAAAAGCAAGGGCCGCTCGAGTTGTTTTGCATGCTTCCATGAGGTGATGCTTTAAAACAATTGTTTGTGAGTTCTGTGTCTCTATTCACTTTGATTTACAGCACAACAATATTCCTATTCCTGTGTTTATCACATTCCAAGACTTAAAGAAGACTTTACTCATTTAAGTTACAGATTCATTATAGCCAAATTTTGTATTTTAATTATTTGCAAATCACGTATTATCCAACCTACAGTTTACTGACTGGTGATGAATAAAAGCTACCCCCTAACATTCAGAGCTTTTTTCTTTAATCCTGGAGTTAAGGTTTTATGAGTTCTAGCAGAGTATGTAAAGGTAACATAGAGCAGAGACTGAAAGAAAACAGCTAGAAAATTGAAAGCATGTTTAGGACTGCTGTGATGCTTTTTAGAAGTGGAACTGTGTATTCCTGAAGTGAGCTAAAAGCAGTGGCTGGTGTGGGAAGTTAATTCAAAATAGATGTGGGTTGAAAGACTGTGTAGGAGACACGTGGTGATAATGATAGTTGTCAAACAGGAACACGTGGTGGTGAAACATTTTTGGAGGGGAAACTCTGTCAGTTTTGATGCTGTTTTCATGTTAGATTATTCTGTGATGATACTCTAGTAAAGCATTATGGAAAGCTGAGGATTTTTCAGTCTTCTTCTGTGGTGGATTGACCCTGACTGGATTCCTGGTGCCCACCAAAGCTGCTCTATCACCCCTTCTCAGCTGGACAGGGGAAAGAAAATATAACAAAAATCTCATTAGTTGATATAAGGACAGGGAGACAAAGGACTCTGCAATTACAGTCGTGGGCAAAACAGACTCAACTTGGGGAAAATTAATTTAATTTATTATCAATCAAATCAGAGTAGTATAATAAGAAATAAAAACTAATTCTTAAAATACCTTTCTCCCACCCCTCCCTTCCTGAATTCACTCCTGAATTCTCTACCTTCTCCCCCACAGTGGTGCAGGGGGACAGAGAATGGGGGCTGCAGTCAGTTCATCACGTGTGTCTCTGCTGCTTCTTCCTCCTCAGGAGGAGGCTGGTCACACTCCTCCACTGCTCCAGTGTGGGGTCTCTCCCACAGGAGACAGTTCTCCATGAAGTTCTTCAGCGTCAGTCCTTCCCACGGGCTGCAGTTCTTCACTGACTTCTCCAACATGGGTCCCCCACAGTGTCACAAGTCCCATCAGCAAACCTACTCCAGCATGGGCTTCTCTCTCCACAGATTCACCAGACCTGCCAGGAGCCTGCTCCAGCACGAGCTTCCCATGGGATCACAGCCTCCTTCAGGCATTCTCCTTGTTCTGGTCTGGGCTCTTCCATGGCTGCAGGTGGATCTCTGCATCCCCCTGGGGCTGCAGGGGCACAGCTGTCTCACCATGGTCTGCACCAGGGGCTGCAGGGGAATCTCTGCTCTGGTGCCTGGAGCACCTCCTGCTCCTCCTTCACTGAACTGTGTCTGCAGTGTTGTTGCTCTCATGTCTTCTTGCTCTTTCTGGCTGCTGCTGTGCAGCTTTTTTCCACCTCTTCTCAAGTCTGTTATCCCAGAGGAATTACCAGTATCACTGATGGGCTCAGCCTTGGCCAGCAGTGGGCGGGTCCATCTTGGAGCCAGCTGACATTGGCTCTGTTGGACATGGGGGGAGCTTCTGGAAGCTTCTCACAGAAGCCACCCCTGTAGCCACCCACTACCAAAACCTTGCCATGCAAACCCAATAGACCTACACAGGGGTCTCTCAGAACTTTCCCCAACAACTTTTTAGGGGCTGTAAGCCTGAACCCGATTTCAATAAAACTTTCTCTTTAATATGGATGTATGGCACGTATGGATGACAAGTACCAACATGCAATTTTATGTTTCTGTTGCCAAGGCTGTGTGATACTTAATCCTCATCTTTCCATCCTGCTTGTGATTATACCAACGGGTCAGGCCAAGTTATTTTATTCGTGTAAGTCACTCACCTCACAGACAATAGCAAATACTTCTCTCAGTTTTCTGGTATCCTTTGCTGATAAAGCTGTGTAAACACGTGCAAAGCACACAGGATTTTGACTCCCAGAGTACATAGAGGTGTGACTGTAGTTTTTCCTCTACTCAGTATCATTTTTTCTCCCCCAAGAAAATATGTGAGGTTTGTTGACTGGAGCTTCTTATGCTGCTTTGAGATACCGTGCCAAGTTGTATGTTATCCCACTTCCTTCCTGCAGGCAATCCAAACAGTGGAGGCTTCCACTGGAGCCCTGCCCTTCACAACTGCACGACACAACAGCTCAGCTCTCAGGCCCTCTCTTACGGAACAAGAAACGTGATGGCTCAGCAGGAGCTCTGAGAACCCGCCACTTCTGAGGACAGACCTTGAATGGGAGAGTTCTACGACCCTGCTGTGCCGAGCCCAGGAGATGCCGTGAGCCAGCGGCACCGCCGGGCAGCTCTGCGCCGTCATGCAGATGTGGCAGGTATGCCGATGTAAGGCCAGCTCCGTTGGCACAGGCACTGGGAAAAGCCAGTTTACTTAGGAAAATGAGATGGAGCAGTAGGCTTACAGCACCACTGGAAAATTACTGTGTGTCAAAGAGAGGCTAAGCAGCAAGGATCTGAACTTCTGCAGATTAACTAGGGAAAGACCTAAGTCTTACAGGTTTGCCTTACAGTTTTATATCTGGGCAATAGCCTGGAACTGAGAAATTGGATATCCCCTCTGACTCTTCGTGTTTTGCATCCTGGCTTTGCCGCTGAATTGCTGTGTTCCTTGTGAACGTTCATGCAGCCTAGCCTTGCTTCTCTCTTCAACTCCTCTGTCCATCTTATCTGCAGAGATATAATCTCTGCTCTGAAGAGGTGGTCCCTATTATGGGTTTGGGGTTTTTTGGTAGCAATTGCAGCCTTCTGGTGCACCATACCATCACAAGATTAACTGATATTTTCCCTATACCTCCCTGGAATGTTCTCGTTTAGTAGCAATCCTACACATGTGATTGTCTTGCATCAGCATGGTTTTACTTCTGTTTTTTTTTTAATTTATGGTTACTTCTGTCACCTACTTCTCTTACTCTTTGATGCAAAAGCAGACTTTTTAAATCTAGAGGTAAAAATAGGTTTTTTTTACTTCTATAGCTGACATCTATTTCTGTTTCCCTGTTTCCACTGAAGTCTTATTCAGTGTATCTGGAGTATATGAATGCACATAGTTCAATCTCCTACAGTCCGACTTCCATGTTTTGTATCAACTCACCCCTTTTTGCTTTGCATTACTGATGTCAGTCTGCAATCTGTCTGGTTCTCTTCTGCACTGTGTCTTTTTCTTATCCATGTACTTCCTTACCCATCTGTACTATTATTTTAATTGTCTTTGAATACACATTAATAGTGCTTCTTAACATATGCCACTGCCACTTTTTCTATTCCATTCCTTCCTTTACTCTGTTCCATGTCCAGTTTCTCTCAGAATTTAATCAGTTGAAATTCATTGCTGTTATATTTTTTTCCTTTAGGGCTGACTTAGTCATAATAACAAGGCTTACAGGGAAAGATCCAAGTCTTTTTCAAAGATCTGATCCAAGGCTCATTACCATGGTCACTATTTTTTTATAATCTTCCAGCTATATTTCCCTCCTTTTCCAGACTCTGTCAGATCCAGCAACATCTCAGAAGAGGAATAGTTTCCTCTGGGACCCACATGTAGTCCAAACCACACATAATGCTGGGAACCCAAAATGTGTTCAAATGGTATCTAATGTGACACTTTCTTGTCCTCTTCTGAAGTACTGCTTTTCCTTGTAAGGCTTTTGATAAGGCAGCCTATTAAATGTGCTGACTTGTGACTCCATTCAAGCCTTTAGCTGGGAGAGAACCATTTCTATGTTTGTAAGCTGAAATGATTATAGTCTATCTAGTGTTATCTTCCAAGGGCACTGGACTGCTGCCCCTCACTGCTGAACTCCTTTGTTAACATATTTATTCTCTCTAGCTGATACCTGTTTGTCCTTCCTTAGGACAAGAAGGACCTTGATAAGTTTCTAAAAATTGTGCACCTTAAGGCTTCCTGAAATGCTTTTGGTTTTTTGCTCTGGGAAGGTTTGGAGTAATTGTGGTAAAATGCCTGTGACTCAGCCTGGTTTGCAACCAAATGGACATGGGTTCCTAACTAACACTGAGAATGTGAGCTGTGTGCATTCCCTGCTGTAACTACTACATTTTGTCTCCCTCTTGACAATTTTCTATCAGATTTCTCTGTTGAGGTGTCTTGTAGGTGCCTTCCTAGTGCTGCTTTTGGGGAATGTGACATTTAGCTTTAGTGACCAGGCATTCATTGCAAGCAAGTAACTAACTGAAAATACCCATTTTCAGTAAAGTTTTGTTCACTGCTATTTTAGGCTTCATATGAGTAAATTGCAATCTTTGTCACATGAGTAATTTTTGTCTCTTATTCCAGGGTCTTATCTAATGGGATCAGATCTTTAAACAAGACTTGGATCTTTCACTATGTATGAGTTACTCATGGATAGAGCTGCATGGGGCTTTAATACCAGGCCTTCTAAATAGGTACAGTAAATGATCAGAGAAATGAACACAGCTTTCTTTTACATTAATGCTGAATTCTGATGCTGGGCTTTGAGACATCAATTTAATATAATGATAGGTCACAGAAAGAGCTATTCATCCAGAGATTTCCTGGAAATTCCAAAACATGGGAATTACTCCTCTTTCCGTACAGGCAGAGAAGCACAGGTGGAGAAGTGAAACAGTTTGCTGTCAGTCTCAAAATGGGACAGGGAGTGGAAAAAAGCCGATCTGTGTTATCTTTGGCTCTACTGACCCGGCTACCAACCCCTCACCCAAATCAACATGAAACATTTCAGTGGTGTATCAGCATTCTGAAGCCGTGGATGGTCCCTTACAGTTGCAAAATGCCCTTGCACTGGGGTGTGTGTGGGCAAGGGGCACTTTGTAGTGTCCATAGGCTACACATGTGGCTCATTGCTCCCCATGTGCTCTGGTGCTGCTTTCACATGCCTGCACACCTTTAGGAGTTTCCTAGTCCCAAATCCTTACCTCCATACCAGTTGCTCTGGGAATTCCTTTGTATTTTCTTCTCCAGAGTACTGGAAAAGTGCCTCATTTGTTCCCTCAGGATAGGGGTTCCTCACAACTCCTTCATTTTTTTTTCTCCCACACAGACATTTTGGGAAATTACCCTTGTCCTCACAAATTCTCAAGTCCCTCATTTTCTGCACCAAGCCAAGGGCTTTAAATACGCATGTGTTCCTCCCACACCTTTTCCTTCTGTCCAGGGTGTGAATTATTCAGAGCATCTGTGGCAGGAAGAACAAAGCTGTGGTGGGGGTATTGTTGTGCTGGGAGATGCTGCTGTGCCAGGCCTTTGATGAAAAGATAATTGCAGGCTAGATTGATGGTTGCTGGATGCCCAGACCTGTTACTAGGGCTCCACATGTCCTGCATTACCCTTTTCTTTTTCTCCAGGATCAGAAGGGCACTGCCTAAAAACTTCTAAAATTTCCGGATTGGGTGGCTGTGTTGTTCAAAAGCCATCTGCATTGCATCTGAACAAAGTGATGCCATCAAGCTGATTACAGGGACCTGAACACTTCAGCAATTCATTTCCAAATGGAGGGTGCAACTGGCTCAGCAATTCAGTTCCAAATGAAGAGCACAACTGGCTCACACTGGTGAAATTCCACACAAAGTCCCGACATTCCTACAGTCCTCTTGGGCTCTGCTGGGCTCCAGCTGCAGTCAATGATTGATACAAAGTCTGGGGCTGGGAGCAGAGTACATAGGAACATGGGTCCTTGTGAAATTCAGAGTTTTGAACCTTCTGAACCTGTGAGTGCTGTAAAGGCAGTCTGAGCATCCAGAATGCCTCACCCAGTTAACCAGAGTCTGTGTGCAAGCTGAGGCAGTTTCCCAGTGGGATTTGTCCTGTTTCACTACTTAGTGCTGGGAAAAAATGTATTTCTGAAATACCAGGTCTCACGTTCACTGCATCTTTGCCACCCCAAAAGAGTGCTGTGATAGATCCTATAGGCATACTCAAAAGGGGGGAAAAAGCATATCTAAACCATACTTAGAATTTGGTTGGAGTTTATTTTTTCACCTACTCAATTATTGAAGAACTGAGCCTAACTTTGACCACCAGAAATGCAATTTTGCATCAGGGTTAAACATGTATATTATATTCACATAAAGGTTGTATTGTCTGTACTGTGCTGGAGAACTCAGAACTGCTGTTTCAAACTGGTTTTGCATTGGTGATTTGGGAAGAATGATTACCTAGTATCACTCTGCAAAGAAAACCAATGTGTTGAAACAAGAACACTTCAGTGACATTGTAATCTTTTTTCTTGCACATCATTCATTTTATGTCACACTGGTTTGTTCTAAACATGTCACTGTTATTCTAAAGAGAATGTCACTGTCAGCAAATTCTTGTGTCTGTATGTTCATACACACACGTTCACATGTTCACTATTACTTCACATGTGTGTGTTCCTCTTTTTGAAAAAAAATAGCAGAGAACTAGATATTGCTGATGATATTCCTTTACCTTTCTTTTTCAAGTTTTCTGAACGGGTTCAAGCTTTTATTGGCAACTAGTACCGTGTAAAGAAAAAGTTAATCCACCCACATCATAATTATTTGGTTGCTAGGAGTATTCTTAGCAGCATGATTTGGTAATTGGTTCCAAATACAATAGTTTAGAAGGAGACACTGTGGCCCTGCAAACAGTGAAACAAGAATACAAGGGGGGGATGAGGCAACACACAGCATTAGATGTCAGGATGGAGCTGCACAGAGCTCCCACCTCCCTCGCTGTTGTAGGTGGGTGGAAGGAGAAAGAATGTGAAATAGTGGATCTGTGGTCCTTCCCACTTGCCCACACAGCGGGGCAGACAGCTGCTCAGGCAAGTCAGGAGGTGAGTGCTGTAATCACCACGGACCCAGCAGCATCACTCACTGAAGCAGAGCCATGAATAAACACAATGACCCTTACTCATGGTCGATTATTATCTCATAGCCTAGTCTGGGAACAGATTTGCTGCTCTGCACAGACAAATTGCATTGTTCTTTTTATGGAGCATCTTTCCTTCTGGAGGTACCTTACTGGGGAGAAGATAGCTGGGAAGAAAGACTTGACAGTAATTTCCAAAGAGATTTCTTTCACAGTAATCTCCAAAAAACTTAGAAAGATCAAATAACGTTTTAACCAAGTTGTTGTATCAACCTAGCTGATTTCAATTTCCCTAGTAGTTCTGAGGAACACGATTTCCAATAGTTTGTGTTTCTAAAGGGTAAAAGCAGAAATAGTCTCCAGAGTCTCTACATAGGGCACCTTCTAGAGAATGGATGCAACCCATCTCACCTGTACTTGCTGCTCTACTGGTGGGAATTCTATCCCAGGAACTGTGCAAATGCATGAAATTTAGAAAGTGCAGCTGGCTGGAACCAGGAAGCAAAATAGTGCAGCTGAGTCTCATTCCCAGATGGATTGGAATGCAATAGGAAAACAAAAAATTCCAAAGGAGAAAAATAAATTAAAAGATCTGTTTTACCTAGATTTAAGAAAGTGGTTAACAAGCAAATCTTACAAGAGTATAATAGCACAGAGCAAGCAATTTTTATCTTGATGCTGTTCCTTTAAACCAGCCTGAACTTTGTTGGGAAAAGGTCTCAAGCCATTGAGCAATGTCTGGTTTGGGCAATCATGTTGCTATGCTTCATCGGTTAAGCACAGCAGTAATTCAGAAAATGAAGCCATGCTGCATCTGTCATATCACTTAAAATTTACTTCAGTTTTGCAGGTATTTGAAGATTGCAAAATGAGCCACATTATCCTGCAATATTCTGCCAACACTGGAATCTGGTCTGAACCTAATGGATTTCCTTATCTTTAGCTTTCCAAAGTGAGAGGCTTCCTCTTTCCCCCCCGCCCTGCCCTACAATATATTCCAGTCAATGACACTATTGAAATTCTGACAGCAATTTATATACAGTAACTGACTGCCCTCAGATGAGACACTAAACAATTTCTGTGCACCAGGCTGCATTTTTCTCATGCAATGTAGCACTCTATTCTCCTCCCAAACCAGCACTTTTATTAGAACTATTTTTTTATAAGCATTATTCATGCATATGCACTATTGACAGTTTTGCATGGAAGACATAAAAAAAAAAATTATGATAAAAAAACTCAGAGAAATATCCTGAGACAGGACTGCCCATGAGTATATAACTTACAAAAATAGTCTCCATGGCTTGGAAAAGGCTGTAAATATAGCTCACATCCTGGAAAGACAGTTATGCACAGACTTCTCTTTATACGTGCTCACAGTCCAGTGGAAGACACTGGGGCTCATTGCATGATTAAATGTGTCTTAACAGTTTGCAAGACTGACATTTTCCCCACCAAACAGAGAGACTCTACAATGAGCACCTCTCAGCTCTGCAACAGGATTTTAAGAATTTTGAAGAATTTCAGGACTGCAGGCTTCTTCCATGTTAATGATCTAAAATATGCTTATATATGGTAAAGTTTACTTTCATATGGTTTTTACTCTGTATTGATACTCCCTGGTTATGACTAGCATGCATATCTGTCATGCTGAGGGGTCAGAGCCAGCCTCCCAGATCCAAAATTTACTGGTTTTGGGAGTGTGGGGATTATACCTCGTTGTGAATTGTTTTTATTAAAAACCAGAGAGATATCTAAAATCATAGTATTCCTGCTTTCATGAAAAATGGGTTCACCTTATCACTCTCTTATCACTCTCTAAAACTACTTGAAAGGTGGTTGTAGTGAAGTGGGGGTCAGTCTTTTCCCCCAGGTAACAAGCAGCAGGACAGGTGGAAATGACCTCGAGTAGTGTCAGGGGATGTTTAGATTGCATAGGAAAGAGGTTTACATTGCATAGTAGGAAAAATACCTTCTCTGGAAGGGTGGTTGGGCATTGGAACAGGCTGTCCAGGGAAGTGGTGAAGTCACTACTCCTGGAAGTGTTCAAAATGTACATGGATGTGGCACCTGGGGATGTGATTTAGTGGTGAACACAATAGTGCTGGGCTAATGGTTGGACTCGATGATCTCAGAGATCTTTTCCAGTCTAAGTGATTCTATGATTCTGGTTCCAGGTAGTTCCATCCATAAAAAGGTCAAACATGACCTTTGCATCCAAATATCCTTTCCAGCTTGGTTCTGCATTTTTGTTCCAGACGTGGATTCCCTGTCTGCCGTCCTCGGGGAGCTCATAGCTCCCTTGTCTCCTCACCATGATGAAACATGAAAAACAGGTAATTGCCTCAAAAAAACCCAAGCAAACGTGAAACCAAAAGGAAACCCCGAGCAGGCACTGATAGTGCTGCTGCTTTGTGTGTCTGGTTGGTCCAGCATGGAATGGATACCGGTAGGAATAACAGTTATCAGCACAGGTGTTTCAATTTAAGTAAGTTTGGAGCATGGGGTGAGTGGAAGAGCACTTCCAAGCCACCTATCTTGCCCAGAGAAGCTGTGGATGCCTCATCCCTGGAGTTGTGCACGGCCAGGTGGGATGGGGCTCTGAGCAACCTGGTTTAGTGGAAGTGAAGAAGTCCACTGGTTTAGTGGAACCTCCATGGGCAGGAGGTTGGAACCAGATGATCTTTAAGGCCCCTTCCAACCCAAGGCATTCCATGATTCTACCCCAGTCCTTTTCGCCTCAACAAGTGGAGGCAGTGCCACCCCTGTCCCGCCAGAACCCAGCGAGTTGCTGTGACGCGGGGCGGGTTTTGTGAGGGGAAAAAGTGCCACTTCTTACTGCCTGCAAACCTACGGACGGGCACCCGGCGGGGGCCGGCGGGCGGAGGGCAGGCGGCCCCCGGCACCTCGGTCCCCTGGGGGTGCGCCAGCCCTTCCCGGCCCTTCCCGCCCTGGAAGCCCCTCCCCCCGCTGGAATGCGCCGGGAGGGAGTGGAATGACGCGGGCGCCGCGGGGTCACGTGGCGCGAATGGAATGCCAACAATGTAGCGAATGTCCCGACTGCGCCCCGCACTCGGCGCCCGGGACGGCCAAGGGGGAAGATGGAGAGCGGCCCGCGCCGCCGCGNGACCCCCGGAGGGCGAGCGGCGGCGCCGGGCGCCCCGGGGAGGTGAGCGGAGCGGGTGCGGGGAGCGCAGGCTCCCCCTCAGCCCCGGGTGGGAGCGCTCCCCATCCCCCAAAACTGCTCTGCGCGGAAGGGAAAGTCCTGTGGAGGAGCGGGGGGTGCGGGTGAGCGGAGGTGGATCGGTCCTCGAAGCGGGAGTGAGCGTCCCGTGTGTGAGTCCCGTCCCGGGGGCAGCCTGGGCGCCCTGCCCGCACCCTCCGACATTTTCCGGACACCCGTGTGACAGCGCAGCCCGGCCCCGGCGGAGCGGGAAGGGGGTCCGCCTGTCCGAGGCCTCTGCCCCAGCAGGCCGGAGCTGCTAATAAATGGCCTGAGTTTATTTTGGGAGCTTTCTGCCCACGAAAGGAGTGCGGGGAGAAGGGGCTCCCGGCGGCACGGGGCTGGGAGGCGACCCGCCGGGGCAGAGCCTGCGGGGCGGGTGTCGCAGGGAGCGAGGGCCCCGGGGAGCCGGCCGGGGGCATCCGGAGCCCGCGGGGTCCCGTCCGGCTGCGGCGGGGCCCCGCTGTTCCCAGCCGGCTGAAGGTCACTGCCAAACCCAGCAGCTCGCCACCCTGTCCGCCGCCTCGTGAGCGGCGTGCGTGTTGAAATACCCCTTTCCCCGGGAAAGGCACTCGCGCAAATGACGCAAAAAGGGCTCGTTTGGAGTGTCCGGGCTTTGCGGTCAGTCACTGCCGGGCTGCTGTGGAGGGGGAAGGTGAGCTGTTCTCCTCAGCCCTGCGTTGGGCCAGTGCTTGTGGCTGGCAGTGGGACACTGGCACGGAGTCACTTTTGGACAGTTCTGTTAGCAGGAGGAAGGAGAGGCGGAATCGTTGTAGGGAAAATCCCCTTTCCACTTTTCTTCACATCCACAATGCGCCCACTTATAAAGAGAAGCACGGTTTGTATAATAATGAAATTCCTGAAACGCTTCCCCCCCATCGTAGACCTCCAGTACAAAGTGAACACTCCCTGGTTCCTTGAATTTGTGTTCCAAAAAACCCCCAAAGCGATACCTGTAAATTGAGAGAGGGAAGGTAGTTGTAGCAGTTTCTTCAAACTTTACTCCTTCCTATACTGCAGTGATTGCAAGTCCAGCTCACTCCGGTGCCTGCACACTTCCAGGGAAACAGCTCACCAGCTCGGGCGAGCTTTAGTTTCTTGCCTGTGTCCCAGCTCCACAAAGCCACTAGCACACGCAGCCTGTCGGTGAATGAAGAAACAGGAGAGTGAATAGATAGTGCTGCTGGCACAACAGACATCAGCATATGATTTCAGTGTCGGTGGTTGGTTGGTTGCTTACAGAGAGGCTATTGGTATTTCTCAAGTGAAACAAAATAATCGGTTACTCAAAAATTGTTTAACTTACTTGAAATGTTATATCTTCAGGATAACAGACAAGCTTCTAATTAGTACAGAACATAGAACAGTTTGGAAAGGACCTTAGGACTGTTTAGTCAGAATGGCTTAGAACTCAAAAATAATTTTTCCTGATGGTAGCAAGGCTATTGGTACATTTATGCTGTAGGCAGGGTGCAGATTAGAAGGATTTGAAGTTATCCAAATGCAGATGTACTGTTAGAAATGCTTAGACAGAATGAGACACACTACATATCTTTTAAAGCATACAGCAGTTTTATTTTTTTGCTAAAAATGCAAATCTCATGAAGATTTTTTAAAGCCAGCAGCTTGTCTTTCTTTGTAAATTATGTAAATGTAAATTATTTGTAATATTTAGTGTTCCAGTTTTTCAGCTTAACTTACATATTTCAATAAAGAAAAAAAGCCCTGCAAAATAGGAAACAGGTTTTCAGTTAGCTCCAGTACTTACTGTTGTTGCTGCTCTCATTCATACTGTCTAAACGAGCAACATTTCTTTCTGGTTTAAGCAGTATTGTAAATGTAAGCTGAGGAAGTTGCCAGCTGGCTTGACCCAGCATTATTAGACTCGAGCTTAGGCTAAAGGTCACAGAAGTTCTTTATGTGAAGCATGTGTGTAAGTGGGAAAGCAGTCTTTTGCTGCAAAAAGGTGGGGGCCTTGCAAGCTTTCCCAGCCCGTCCCAGGATTGGCACAGGGACTGCGAAGGAAGAACAACCCAGATGCCTAAACCCAGCCATATGGTGCCTGCTGCTGTCAGGAAAAGAAAGACAATTATAGACCAATTAATTGCTCTATA
Source organism: Daphoenositta chrysoptera (assembly GCA_013397915.1). NCBI lineage: Eukaryota > Metazoa > Chordata > Aves > Passeriformes > Daphoenositta > Daphoenositta chrysoptera. The sequence goes on from VZRO01008585.1 coordinate 683,274, forward strand.
TCTTCTAAGCACCAGCTAGTTATGATGTAATCCGAAGAAGGCTGCAATACTATTGTGTTTTATTTTTCACCAGGTCTGTGTATTATCATTTTCTGTATTCTGTCCAAGTAGAAAAAAATCTGTTCTTGAGATCCTTCAGTTGCTTTTGTCTTCACTTGGGACAATGAAAGCTTGATCTGTTACTGACCAATAGCTGATTTGTGGAAACATCAAAATCTGGATGAACAGCTTTAGCACTTCCCATAAAACAATTGGCAAATGTCACTATCACTTCTCTGTGAGTTTGTGTCACAGGGTATTTGTGGAGAGCACTGAGCAGAGGAGCTCAAGACCTCAAACACATTATAGGTGTTTTTTAGTTAACAGAGCATTTAAATCTTAGGAAAAGAGGTTGACATGGGTTAATCTCAAGTGATTAATCCATGCTCCTCCATTTCAAACTAGTGAACCATCATAGAGGAGTCTGGAGTCTGACTTCACTGTTGCGTTTCAGACCTTGGTTGTAGAGGAAGGCTTGAAGCAGACTCTATACTGATGAGGAAGTGCTGGTGGGCTTCAAAGGTAAATGTGTCCAGATTCTGTTGGGCTTCACAGTAGTAATCTGTTTGCTTGGCAGTGAGAAGTGCTGGTAAATCAATGAAGTGGTTGTTTTTTGGGAAATGCTACAGCTATCACAACAGAAAGAGGATTTAATACGAGCATGTGAAAATAAAGAACACTACTTCCCAGAGAAACTCTTTTCAGTGATAAATGTGCTGTGATCAAAAGTGAAGCACCTTTAAAAGAAAAATCCAATTGACTTCTGAGTGCCGGAGAGAAACATACGGTGTGTTACCATCCTCTTATTTGCGATTTGGAAACAACTGAATGGAATTCTTTCCTTACCAGCAAGGTGGCTGGAGCACCATTCAGAAGTCACTTGGCAAGTGCAAATGGCAGCAGAAGAAGCCAACTTGCATAAGCAGCATCAGTACCTAGGTTGCATTTCTGATGAAGCTGTCTTTTTAATCCTGTTCCAAATGCACCATTATTTCATGTTTGTATTATGGTGGTGCACGAAGATCTAGTTAAGGTAGGATTCTTGTTGTAACTTCGTGCTGCGTGGAGATCACAAGCTGTACAGTAGCTCAGCTGTGCTGCACAGGTGTTCTCTGCTGCATTTCAGAAGAGGTGCATAAAGCTGTCTCAAAGTCTTCTTTTTCTGTGTTGGGATGCTGTATGATCTGGTTCTTCATCTTCTGCTCTTACTGTGTAGTTCCATTTACATCTCTTTTCCCTTTCTTCCCTATAAAGCACAGCTAATGAAACATCATATATCCTTTCCTCTCTTCTTTTTTTCTCCCCCCTCCTCCTTCCAGTTCTGGTGAGAATTGTTACCTTCAGGCTTTGCTAGGTTATTCACATGGACAGGCAAAATATCTTGTCTTTCTGTTACTCACTTTGTTATTGAAATACTAGAAGTTGCTATGGTTAGAGTCATCAATATTTCCATTATAAATCTTCTTCATAAACTTCTGAAACTGTGCTCAGCTAGTGTAAAACAAACAAAATCTTAAGTGGGGGAAAAACATTTCATGAGCATACTCTTCCCTAATTATGAAATAGGATAGGCTTGTCCAGAATTCGGTTATGCAATTAGGTAGGAAACTTGCCACAGTTAGGTACTGTAAAATTCCTAAATTTGTTTTTTTAAACCTTAGTTTTTAGGGGTTTTATTTTAATTTAATTTGAAAATTAAACTTAAAAATGAATTATTTATTGGATATATTGAGAAAGCCTTCTAGAATCCTGTTATTGAGAACAGATAAAGTGAAAATCATTAAAGGGTATCCAACTGTGACAGCTTAAGAGGTTAAACTGATTCATTTTCACTTGATTAATTGTCATGCTGTCCCTTCAGAGGCATTTACAATATCAACTTAATTGAATGTACTTTTTATTTTCTTTTGTTTCAGACACTGTCGGTCTGCAAAATGATGATTCCACAGATTTTTATTTTCTGTAGGAAATGTGAAGATTGTGAGCTGAAGTAAAGCATTGGCAGAAATCTCTTGAGAATTTTGCCTTTTCTTCTTCTCTTTGAAGGATTATGTTTACAAGAAACTGATACCATCAAGTGACACTTTTTTGAAACAATTTAAAAGAAATAAAGAATAAAGCTGTATTTATGCTCAGAGAAAACTGGATTAACAATGAGGCCAAAGACTTTTCCTGCTACGACATATTCTGGAAACAGCAGACAAAGGTTACAAGAGATTCGAGAGGGTTTAAAGCAGCCGTCCAAATCTTCGGGTCAGGGACTACCGATTGGAGCAGGCAGTGAAACATCTCTGGACCCTAAGATTTTAATAGGGAAGGATGCTGCAAGGCAGCAGCAGATGAGACAAACGCCCAAGTTTGGACCATACCAGAAAGCTCTACGAGAAATCAGATATTCTTTGCTGCCCTTTGCTAATGAGTCGAGCACCACAGCAGCCGTGGAAGTCAACAGGCAGATGCTCCAGGAACTGGTGAATGCAGGTTGTGATCAGGTACGTATGAGTTGGGAGGGGGGATTGGCACTGCTGTCAAAGCAAGTTTATACTCTGGACTGAAGAAAGGATTTTGATGGTGGCTGTCAAAATCTTGGAAATGTGCTGATTCTTCTGGCAATTGTGTTGCTGTATGAGCAGCAGAGTAGATGGACTTACTGGGGACAGATGTGCCTGCTGTGTGGTTCATTTATCTTAAAGACAGTCATGGTGACCTCTAGGATTCTTCTGTGATTTCTCCAGTTGATATTTGAGACTGAACAGGGTAGCTTGTCCTTTTTTTATCTTTCTTTTCTTCTTTTATGTTTCTTCATTTTCCCTGCAATGCTTAGTAACAAGCCTTAGCTGTGAGAAATAGGGTGGAATTTTGTCTAGCACATCTAAGCCCAGTTCACTGTCAGAAGTAACTGTAAGAAATGATAGACACAATATATGGTATTTGAAGAAGCTCACTTGCTGTTCGCCAGAAGCAGAAGGGCTTGGATGGCTGTTCAGGTGACAGCAGTGATTCTGTTCACACCTTTCCTTCCTCCCTTTCTCTGCTTCTGCTAAGAGGTGGTAGCACTGCTCAGATAAGAGACTTGATGTAGAGATGGGTTTTTTTGTCATCCTGGGATTGATGCTAGAATGTATTCTTAATTCGAAGACCATTCACTTGGTGCAGAACACAGTCTTTTTGTGTTGAGCTACATTCATCTTGCTTGTGCTTCCAGTATGGACTTTCACCTCTGTCCAGGAGTAGTTCAAAATTTTGCTTTCTAGAGAAGAAGTGCTGGTTTGGGTTCAGATTCTGAGTGTTGTAGGAACACTTTTTTTCCCATGTGATTGAATAGCAGTTGTTGACAAGCTGAAACATTTCCATTTATAGTCCTTGATACAGATTTGAGAGATTTAAAACCAAAGTGCTTTCAGTGGCATCTCCCTGATTTCAAAACTTAGGCCCCATTCACTCATGGCAGAATGTGAGTCCCTTGACTCTCCTAGGCTATATTCTGATTCTGTATAACAAAATTAACATCAAGTATTATTGTAAACAGTGTAACAGTATGCATTTCCCCGGAGCTATGTAAATATTAATTAGTGCTGTTTCTATGCCAAAGAGTTTATGCTATACAAGATAATCAGAGCTAGAGTAGATTGCATATCTAATAAGAAGTGCTGCAGTACAACTAAACACTTCCTAGCCCAGTGAACCAAGATGCTGTACTGAATTATTTAACTGGAGGAACCAAGGGTTTTCTCTGATCTCTAGTACACCATGAAAACAATGTTTTTTAGAACTCTGCCCTCTAAATTTGCCTGGCTGTTCAGGATGGGAACACTCCCTGTGCATATGAGCCAAGGTTAAATGAGCACAGCTGGATTCTGGATTGGAAATGCACATTTGGTAGGTTACATGGACAAATCGTTCACATGTAGAACTTGGCTTGTTGGACTGAAATCTTGGAAAGTACTGTGAGCACACTACAGCACAGTAATGTTGAGCCAATGTATAAAACAGAAATACCTGCACACCTGTTAAAATGTCTTTGTATTCAAAGCAGTGTAATGAACTATATGTGTGAATTTTTTAATATATTCAGCTATTTTGACTTCAGTGTTCATACAATGGTATATATTGTTTCTTCTAGAGCATTGAGCCTGGTTCTGACTCTGATGTGGAGATTTTTGCTACCTCCCTAAATTTTGCTCACATTTTTGGTAGGGCTTTTTTTTGCCCCTCCTCATTGGCCATGATCCTTCCATCCTTCCATTTGTTGTTTCTCCCTAGCTGTGACTTGTTGCCTGGCAATGGCATTATTGGGCCTGTCTCTTAGGTGTGTTTGGCACTCAGGTCTAGGCTTAAGCAGGATCACATTTGGCTAGATTCCAAACAGGTTTCAGGAATGGAATCCTGTGAATAAAAATGGTGAGCTTCCTAGTGAGTCCAGACCATATGAAGATTCAGTGTCCCAAAGGGTTGTGAACGAGTGGAGCTTCTTGAGATGGTGTGGATGGTATCTGACCTTGGGGATGGTGTGGTGTAGGGTGACAGACCTGATTGCTACCTCTAGATTGTTCCTTTGGAATCAGATGCTGAACTGTTTCATACCATGATGTGTAAATCAGCGATCCCAAGCTATCTTGTCCCTGGTGAATCAAAGCCTTTAAATGCCTACCACATGGAAATCTTCTGTGGTCCTATCGGCAGCTAACAGATCTCTGATTTAACAGAGAAGTGAAGGCAGCTTCAGTTTCTTTGGGGATGTTTTTATTTACCTCTGAACCCAATGCTCGTGTGAGGTTGGTAAATGGGCATTGAAGCCCACACCCCACCTTCCCTTTTCAAATGCCAGAAGCAGCCCTTTTGAGGTTAAGGATTTCAGCTAATGTTCTACTTGAGCCTTCCCCTACAGCAAGCCTGCAGAATACAGAATATTCCCCCTCCTGATCCTGCTTCATGGTGCACAAATCAGCTGCTCAGCAGCTGCAATGTTCTGAAGCATCTGGCAATTTGTCATAAGAGGCTCTAATTGTGAGCATTCTAGGAAGCTGTGAAGAAGGAATAGATGGCTATAACACTCAGTTTGGTCTTCTGGGAACTTCATTTTCCAGGTGGATTTAGGCTGATGCTTTTTGGTGTTCTAGATGGAGCACTGAAAAGTAACGCTAACCTTGTGGGTAATCTGTTGTGGTGGACACCATGCAAGGATCAGGATTCTTCTTCAGTCTGTTTATTAGGCCACAATAAGGATTTTTGGAAGGGTGAAGGGAAGCAGTGACAATTGAAAAGGAAAATAATTTTAGAGGCTAGGGAAAGGATACTTCTATTTAATACTCTTACTAGCTCCACTCATCTATCGTATCTGTAGCATGGATAGATTTTAGCAACAACCATTTCACATCCCACAGGAGATGTTGTTTATTGAAGTTTGTAGCTCCCTGTTCTGCATAAGTGACTTTAAGTTTTAAGACGAAATTGAAATTGGTTTTATTAAATAAAAAGGAAACATAACATTTTATTACTTTGCCCTTGCTCTGTGAAAGACCCACACAGCCAGGAAGTTCATTATAAGCCACTTGGTAAACTTAACAAGTATATGAAACGCAGTGCAATTCATGAAGTAAATAGCAAAGTCTCATGTTTTTCAGTTACAGTTACCATAGGTGTTACATGTTCAAACAGACTTTTAAATTGGTTAGGAACTTGCCAGTGTTCTTTTAAGTGACCTGTTTTCTTCCAGAAAGATTTATTTTTGCATCATTGTGTCGTTTATGATTTTATAGTGAAATATGATCCCCTAAACTTAATGGGGAGTTCACTATTGACCTAAAAGAAGCGAGGATTACTGGGTTGGTTTTTTTTAAGAGACAGAAAACAAATAACACACATAATTAGTCATTGTTTTTCTGAAACAAATTGAGTAACTTTTCTGTTGTTTGCTTAAGTCGTCTTTTCAACAGTAATTATTTAGTGAGTTTCAATCAAAAATAATTAGTGCAGCATAAATAGTTTTGAAACTCATAGAACATGACTGCAAAAGACCAGACCTGTTTCGTTGTAAAATCTTGAAGCTAGAAGCACACCTAATATGCCACTCTTTAGTAAATAAAAGTCCTTGGGCTTGGAAGTGTAGCTTGCAGTCACTGTAGGGGGACAAGAGTGTGGGGCGTCTGTCCTGTGGGCTGGTAAACCACTGGAATCACCTGGGGCAGCTGGGTGGCGTTTGGGGTGTGGTGGTAAATGCAGCTGCTGTTGTGGATCGAGTGTTTCTAATGAATAGATGCAATTGAGCGTATGATCAGTGGCATTCCAACAACCTGAATGGGCTGTACTGTACTTACTGTACTTCCTTGGAGCACAAACAGCCACTGGCATTGTAATTTAGAGTGGGCTGCAGCAGTTCTCGATGAACTGCGGAACGTTACACACTTGTCACTTTTGTGGGGGTTTTTTTCTTTCCCTCAAGCAAACTTTCCTTTGAGCAAAGGGTGCCTTTTCCGGGTGAAGATTTCTAGACATCGTTTGTTTGGGCAGCTATTTTAAAAAAAAATCATGTTTTAGGATTTTTTACAGGCTACATACTGCTAGTACTATGCTATCTGCTGTACAACCATGAATATGTGAAGTAGGGAAGTTCTTACACGTTATTTTCTCCAGAGGCTTTTATAAATATCTCTATATATAAATATATAAATATCTCTAATATATAAATATATATTTATGTATATGAATATAAATATCTCTAATAAAACATGTACCCCCCCCGCTCCCCCATCCCAATATCAGGATAATTTGAAGGGGAAGATCTGTCCATTGGGTACTAATTGTAGTGTCTTTCAAGGAAGTGAATGGTGTCTGTGGAATGGTGTCATGTAAGAATATCAAGTTGGCTACCTTGTTATCAGTGTTATGCTGAATTAATGAGATTCAGTTTGTAGAGGTGGAGTGGGGTTTTTGGTTGCTTTTTCTGTTTTTTTAATTCCTCCTTGCATTCCAGGATTCTTTCAATCTGTACATTATGGCTTACCTTCTTTTTATTGAACCCATTCATCAAAGATTCTACGCTGATTTGGGAATGCTGATTGGTTTCAGGTTTTGAGAATGGGGAATAAAGTATTTATCTCAATTTGAACAAATATTTGCACTTCTTCAAGTGAGAGAAATTCTGTTCTGCCAAATAGAGCTTGGGCAAAAAGTTCTTTTTTGGATTTTGCATGTAGAACTGGTATTCTGTTCTTCATATTCTATATAGGTCGTGCTTGCCCTCCTAAGTTCCATGTGCCATCTAGCAATGCGTTACTGAGCAGTATGACTTCTCACCATATTGTTGGAGTGATGTCAGGAAGCAGATACAGTGTAGAGTTTTGTTTTGATAACAGACTTGCTGAAGCTTTGCTGTAGTCAAATATCTGTTGTGACGTATTTGTTAAGAGGACAAGTCTAAAAAGACAGCCTTCAAGATGAAGGACAGCAAATTTAGTAATAGCAAATAAGAGAATTAATTTCGTAACACTGGCCTGTCCTGTAACAAAGTTTTGTGTTTGCCTGAGTAAACTTTCCCTGTGGTAGGAGTTTTGCCTGCCCAGCCATTTACCAAAACCTCCAGGATGAACATCTTAGTCATCTTCTGGATGTTTTCGGTCCAGACTGTTTGGTTAATGAAAAATGACTGAAGAATGAGCTTTTGCAAGATTGCCTGGGTTGTTCTCTGGGACATATGTTAAAGGTGAGGATCACAGAATATTTTGAATTGGAAGGAATCCACAAGGATCATCAAGCCCAACCCTGAAAGTGAATAGCCCATACAGGGATCTAACATGTACCCTTGGTGTGAGTACCACGCTCTGACCAACTGAGCTCATGTGGTGCAAGTCATTACAAGCTGTGCTGCTTGTAGAAGTATTCTGGGTTACAGGGAGGAAAAAAGGGATGTTCAAATGAGGGCACTCACTGCTGAATGCAGGAGAAAGGTTTTATTTTAGCAACTGAAATAGATCTGATAATTCAGGTCAGCAGTCTCTTGGGTGTTTCATTTGCATCCATCATTTGAAGGTAAGTTGTTCACTCTGCCTTCTCTTTACTAGATGTGTTGAGGGCTTGTTTCATAACCTTTTCCTATACCTTTTTCTTTCTAATCTCCCTTTTTGGTTTCAACCTTTCTGAGAGGTTTCCAGTGTAATGCAGTGTTCTTCCATCAAAGCATGTAACGGAATGTGTTTTCCCACTAACACGCCTGAGGTTAGCAACTTAAGTCATTTCAGTTCCAGTTGCCTCAGAAAAATAGTGAGTCATAGCTTTACAGGGGCTGAAAGCAAGAGGTGAAGATTGCTCTTCAACTGATAGCTGCTGACACCTCTCTCCTAAGCCCTTTCTCTTGTCTCCAGTCTTCTTATGTATCTGTCACTTCTTGATGATAGTGGCTTAGTGAGTATACTTAGATTCTCTGTGTCATGACAACTCCCACAATGTATTTGAGAAGGTGCTCTTGGTATTGTTCTGTGTGAGCATAGCTTGGAATATGCTTGTCCTGCAGAAGGAAGAAACGTATTTTCCCTTGAGTTTTTGTGGTGGTGGAAGTATTTATTAACAGTAGTAAATGATTGCATGTTCTCTTTCGTATGACAAGATTTGCAGCTGGGTAGTAATATGGCACTGAACAAGAGTGTTTTAAACTCTCCTTAATTCTTATTAGTCTTTTTTCTTCTTTATCAACTATAGAATAATTTACATCTTGGTAGTAGGATTGTGTTTGAAATGATAGGACAGGAATCAGATGCTAGACTTCAACTGCAGATAAGTGTGAATCTCGAGTTATCTTAAACTTGCGGATTCCTCTTATCAGATAAACATTCTAGAAGCCTGGTAGTTAATAAAAAAATACAAAATTATATCTTGCTGTATCAGGGTACAGGATTAACTTGCACTGGATACTTAAATTGTATTTATTAAAATTTAATTGCCAGTACAGTTTTGAGCTACGGGTTTTGTTTTTTTAGTGAGAAGGGAAATGACTTCTTCACAGTCACTAAAAAATCTGTATAAGCATTTACTTCAGTGTCTGAATAAAAAGCCCTTGTGACCAAAAGTGAAGATTGCCATTATTATTTTAACAGGAAGCTGATATCACAATAGTAGTAGGGTGTAACTGTTCCTTTTGCATTTTTATGCTGTTCTCAGCCTAAATCTCTGCTGTTCTTTCAGCTTATATCTGAGAGGAACCAATGTGATTTTATACTGAGACTGAAAGATAACATCTCTGCATTGGGAGGGGGATGTTGGGTGTTTTTTGGTTGTGGAGGTTCTTTCTTCAGAAAACGGAATGACACTTTTAAACTTAGAGAGTTTTCAGTAGAAGGACTTGATACAAGACTTTTGCATGCTACAGTCTTATGGGGTAGATCAAGATGTGCATTTAGAACTCATTTAATTCAACTTAGGAACGTTTTTCTAGTAGTTACTAAACTAAATAAAAGCTTATGTTAAAGCTGCTAATTGAATATCAGTAGAATGCAAATAAAAGTTCATGGCTACTTCTCATGTGATATGCAGGTATGTGCCATACTTCTGTGGAGTGATTTTTTAAAAGTAATTTTGATTTTTCTAAAGCATGGGCAAATATACATAAAATAACTTATAGCAGCATTCATTTTACCTCAGTTTTTTGTTGCTGTACCCCCATCTTGAGCAGAACACAGCTTGTTGGTGCTCCCACGGGCCCAACATTCAAATTCTGCTCAGCAGCTGCTTGTGGTGGCGACTCCTATAGAATGTCCATGTCCCATGTGTGTTGTCCATGTGTCCCCCTAATCTTCCATAAACCAGGCTCCAGCACTTGCACTCTTTGCTCCTCGGTGCTGCCTGTCTCTGTGACTTGCAAATGCTTATATGCAGTGCTATCTAAAGTAGATGAGGAGAGACATAAATGAGCCCTTTCAAATCTCTTTATTTGGTGGTGCCAGCTGCTGTTTTTCTCATGTAGTGGATATATCCATTAATTCCCCACCAATTCCTTGAATCACTGTTAAGAAACAGCTGGTTCGACCCAGGTTTTCCTTTCTTTGACCTAGGAATGAATTCTGACTGGATTGTGGGCTGCCTCACTATAGATGTAGCTACTCTAGAGTAGATGTTCCACTATCAACTACTGCTGGAACAAATGCAGTTTGCACTAGTAAAATCAAGGAGGGAGAGACATATGATCATCGTTTGCTTAAAGCTACAAATGTTTGTGTTAACTTGGGCTTTAAACTTACCTAGGTTATGTGTATAGCAGGTGAAATACATTAACTTTTTTCACTCCTGCTTAAGTTCATAACCTAATTGTGAGTGTAGCTTAGATCTGACGTTTTTATGCTGCTGAGAGCTCGGGCTTAGAGGGGGAAATGCTGGTCCTTATTTCTAGGTTTTTATCATACCCTAGCTTTTTGGAAAAAAAAAATTAAATTTAACAATGCCTCTGATTACCATATTAGAGGCTGAAGTTGCTGTGGCATTGTGGTCTGTGGTCTTAGCCTAGCAGTAGCAGTCTTGTATTGTCCAGGCTTGAGAGGGATCCCAATTTCCTATCTCCAGAAGATGCTTCTTCAGAAGAAGCATGATGAAACTCAGCTAGTCAAACCCTTGCTGTCTGCCTGCTCTACACATCTTCTGCTGGTCACCCAAAATACTGTGGCTGATAGAAATATTTTTAACTTTATGTTACTGGGCAGCTTCTGTTGAGGTGGTTCTGTCAGTTCTGATCTTGGTGGGGTCTCCCAGCTATGCAGCTATGGCTGCAGCACAGCAAAACTGGTTTGTTCCTAATGGTCTTGTCCTGCCATCTGGGCGGTCACTGGCACTTCACAAAAAAACTTCTTGGTTACAAATTGACATGTAGAAATTAGGTTTCATATAAGCAATGCATGTGTGTGTGTATGTATTGGGATGGCTGCAGTGTTCACACGGTACCTGCTGTTTGTGAAGAACTTCATCAATAGGATTTGGTACTGCATTGAAGATTCTTTTTCAGTCTAAGGAAACAAGATTCCAATGTTTGAGGCTATGTTCTGCTTCCCTGCAGTGTAAGAGATGGATTTTTCCTGATGAGAAATTTATGCTCTCCATTTTGAGTGAGTCCAAGTAATTAAAAATATTTCCCCAGGGAGGCAAAGGATGAAGAGAACGAGAGAGGATATGAAAATACTTTAAAAAAAATTGTTTCTAGGTTAGTTAATTTTCTTAAGGCTGAAGCCAAAGAATGCCATGTACCCATAACTTTGTGAATCAGGTAATGGCCATGGCAAGGACTGTCTGTGAGAATACCTCTGTTCTGTGCTGCTGCTTTGTCTTTAATTGTTGTCAGTGTATGGGTGCATGTGTGAAACTGTTACTGCAACACACGCAGTCTCCTGTGCACTTAGAGAAATACAAACACAGTGTAAATGGGAAAATGGGGAGATTTAAATGTATACTGCTCAAAGGACCAAGCATTTTGCAAATGTTTTCTATACCCTTCATTATCCTCCTTTTCTATATCTTTCATTACTCTAATGAAAGATTTGTAAATTACTCACTTAATCCAAACCATGCAAAGATGCAGGGTCTCTCACCTCACTTGCATAAAATACTAAGAAGACTGCTGCTACTGGATGATAATATAGTTAAGTTTCTGCCCTTTAAAGAGACTGACTTTAGAAGGACAACTAGCAGTGTAAAATTACTCCTGTAAAAGTCTTTATATGGCTACGTTTGGATTTTATCCACCATTTGAATCTGTTGGATGGGGGTTATTTCAAAACAAAAGAAAATGTCAGCAGAGACTTCGGGATCACTGTTGCTGATCTGCAGCTTCGTTCCCTCCCTTTTTGTTTTGTTCTCCCACTGTATCAGTTCTTACCTTCTTGGTTATTCAAGTTTTTACCTTCCTTTCTTTACCTGTTATCCTATTGCATTTCTTTTTCTGCTCCAATGGTTTGAATGACTACTGTTCAACACCTCCTACAGGCCTTTCTCTATGTGCCTCTGAATACCCTAAATGAGTTGATTTTTTTTTATAATTGCAAACTACTAAGGAAGAACTCTTTAATAGACTTCAGCCTTGCATCTAAAAAATTTGATGTGACATCTTAAAGAATTATAGATGCAATTGTAATGTGTCTTTGCCAGCACACCCCATATGTTTTCATTTCTGTGTCTTTGCTTCCATTCAGTGTCAGGGCTCTGTAGGCTGTGCTTAAACCAGCCACCTGTCCCATTCATGCTTTTGTTCCAGCATTGCCACAGTTGCTGTATTCATTCCACCATCCTGCCAGACATCAGCCTGATAAAGATGCCTAAAATCCAATTCAATCAACGTAATTGGAACCTTGGAAATACTAATTTGTGGGGGGTATCCTTGTTTTTAAAAAATTCTGATTGTACCATTTAAAAATACAAAAAGTTGTGGTCAAAAGACAGAGACCTTTGAATTAAGATGAATTCACTCCGTATTGGGCTATTTTTGTCCTGACTCCAAATGAGTGCTCCAAACAATATGCATTCCACCTTGCTGGAGCCTGGTTTTTTCGGGTTGTCCAGCACAGTATGATTCTATTTCAGATGACCCTGTACTTTAGATGATCCCCTGATTGCCCGTGTGATCTGTGCTGCCCAGACATGGTAGCAACCTGCTGGCTGTGTGCTGAAGCAGGGTGGAATTTTTCTTTTTCTTCCAGGTGCTTCAGCAGTTGCTATGCTGGAAACTCACTTCCATCTCCTTCCTGTGATCATTTCTTGCATGTTGGCCATTCCTCCTGTTTAGAAAATCTTTTTGTTATGTTCTTTAATGCAAGCACTAAGTCCACTGAGTGCTTTCTGGAAGGTGTTTTACCACGAACCTGTGAAATGTGTGGTGTTGTGGTCATGCAAATAGTGGAGAGAAGATATTGGTGCAGTGTTGAGCAGTGCAAATTGAAGACCTAGAGCTTGGGAGTCTACAAGTGGGCCAAAGTCATCAATGTCTGCCAGGACACGTGGCGAGCCAGCTCCCCATACTGCAAGAGGACCTCACTGGGAAGTGCCAGCAAATTCGAAAGCAAACCACAAGAATTTTCATTTGCGTTGGTGTGCCTCCCCCCGCCCCTCATCTCTCTGTTTGCTGAGAAGTGAACCTTCAGGGCTCTTAACCACATGAAAGTAACTAGAAAAAGTATTTTTCAGTATTACTTTGGTTCTGTAAAACCATTTGCAACAGATTTTTCCAGGAACTTCTCTGTGATTTGTAAGTGTTAGAAGCTGGTGGAGATTGAGAACTTGCTGTTGCAGGCCCTGCTCCTCACTCGGGCAGAAGTGGGTGCTCAGATTTGCTGCCAGGGAGAATCTCTTGCCCCCTCAAGCCTGGAACACCACTGCTCAGGAGGGAGAGTCTGAGACAGCTCTGCTTTGGAGGCAGAGCTGCCTTCTCCCAGATTCCTGGGAAGGTCAGAGTGTCCTGCTATGTGTTCAGCACCTCCATTTTGGGCAAATAGCAGTGCTACATGCTTAGCAGGATTCCTTGGTGTTTTGCAAAGAAGCATTTCTTGCTTTGTGCAGGAGGGCTTGTGCTCCCAAGCTCGCCACGGTGTAGTGGAGTACGAACTTGGTCTTCACCCTGCCCTACACAGGGCAAACAGCAGCAGCTGTAGCATCAGCTCAGCATTTACATCCAGCTGGGGCAGGCCAGTTATCTTAGTTTCTGCCATGCATAAAACTTCCTTCTCTTCCTCTCTCCCATTAACTTAGGGAAGTAGGACCATTGTCCAGCATTAGACAGAACCCTGAATCAAACTAGCAGAGTCCTCCTTGCACACAAACTACTGAGCCCATAAATTTGGGGAAACTCCTGCCACTAGACCAGAGATCTCTAGTTTGTTTTGCCACATTCACATAGCAGCTTTGTGGTTTCTCAGTCTGGGAAGACTTTTCTTTTTTCTTTCGGACTCACAGATCATGGCAGCTAATGGGTAGAGCAAGTATTGCTGTTGAGGTTTAAACTCTGACAGGAGAGTGATACCTGACAATGATGATGGCAAATGGGAAGTGTAACAAGGATGAAGCTCCTGCTAAAAAGCAGGAACTGGGGGCATGAGCAGAGAGGATGATGTTTGGTATTTACCTGGTGGGGAGGGCAGTTGGGTCTCAAAGGTGGTAGTGCTGAGCTCAGCCATTAGGAGAAAACTCGTTGTTTTTACTGGAGTTTCTGGCTTGAAGGGATCATGCTCAGGTGTTGGGAAAGCCGTTTTCTTTTACTCTGCAGGGTGGAAGAAGCAGCAGCCTGAGCCTGAACTGCTCCCTGCACACCGGGGAGAGCAGTGTGGGGTTCCCACCAGAGTTCCCCCAGTGTGTGCCTGCTGCTGGCTCTAGCAGGCGTCACTGCAGAGGTGCTTTCCCCACCTTCCCATCTTACTGAATTTAAGAGCTCCAGGTTACCTTGCATTCCTCCTTCCCACCCTCTTTTCAGTTTTTTGTTTGCTTGCTGTCTTAAGTCATGTTTAACCCCTCACTCTGCCCACATGCTCTGTTCACAAGGCTTAATTGCTTTTTGTACTTTCAGGTAACACCCTCCTCGATTCCAAACACCCAGCTTCTGTGCTTGTTGCAATGGCTGTTCTTGCTTTTGAGAAAATAAAGGATTTGCTTTTCATGTAAAAATAGCTTTATCCTTTCCATATGCAAGGAAAAATCAGGGCAGGCATGTTTCCAGGTCAGCCTGGAGATGGGATTGGATAGTGAAACCCACTGTTCCAAAAATGGGCTGGAGCCGGCAACAGTTCTTGATCTGCTGAGCAAAGTTAACTGGCTTGGAGGGAGGTGGGATCCCTTTTTTGGGTGCACATGCATCATGCTGGTATTCTGCTATGGAGAGGAGCCGAGCACTGTCATAATGAGCATTTACCTCTGTTAAGTGCTTATGTTTGTTTTACAGTTTTCTCATTATCAGGTTCTTTTGGTAATTGTAAGCATGGGTTTTGCATAAAAGATTACAAAGGAAAGTTTCTTAGGGTATAGTCTATACTGCAAGAGTATCTGAGTAGAAGACACTTGCAGGAGCAGTCTTGTATTGTTCCAAGATTGTGCTCTGTTGGGTACTGAGTAAATAAACAGTAAATGTGCAGAATTTGGGTAATGTTGCTCTATGCTTGTTTTGGATAGTTCAGCTGTACTTTGGATTTTGTTGTCTATGGTAGCCTTCTTGTGAATCTTACTGCCATGTATTTCCAGATTTGTATGAATGTGATAAGGATCTTTTTCATCTTTGTATTTTGCTAGTTCATGTTTTTACTTTCTTTACTTAAAGTCTCTTTAAGGCTTTTAAAACTAGTCAGCTTGAATTTTTCCTTTAGCTTCACAAAAGTCACTACAGAAGTAAAAAAAAAGCACAGAAGGGGAATTACAGGCAGCATTAAAAATGTTCCTTCAGAACAGAAAAGCAGATTTAACTTGAATTAAAAACTCAGCTCTGTTTCAGAGTTGCAAAAGCTCTTTTATTCACCAGAGAACTGTTAAAGCTAGTAATTTTTGGCATAGTATCGGTCAGGGAAGCGTGACAAAGTGCAGTGGAATGCACTGAGCTGCGATCCAGCAGTGGTGTATGACTTTCAGTGTATGGAGCATGGAGCATTGCAGGAAGTGCTGCAGGGGGATGGGGAGCCCTTCTAATTTCGTCAGCTACTGAGTAACAGTGTCCTCCTTCCTCAGACCCCACCTGCAACAACAGGGGCTCCACCTTGGTTGCTTGGGTCAGAAGACAAAAAGTGAACAGCCTGCACAATCTGGTCAGAACCCATCTGTTGTCTGAACATTGCTGTGAACAGCTTGCACAATCTGGTCAGTTGTGTGAGACTCGTGTGAAAGAATAGCAGTGTGTTTGGGATTTCAGATCAACGGTGCATATATCTAGACCGGGATCATGTCCCCAGCCCCATCATGCTAGAATATGAAGATTCTTGAGCTGAATTTCTGTCCTCACTGCAATCAGATGTAAAATTCCTAGTGATTTCATCGGGCCAGAGTTGTGCTGCCTATTTTGAGCAATAAAAGAGTCCTCCTGTTTCACCAGTACACACACATGCTAAGTCCATTTACTTAGACTTAGGGTTTGGCACAGATTTTGGCCTTAAATGGAAGTATGTTCAAATCTCTTTAATATTGGTAGCTTGGATTTCAGATTACATGGATGACTGAATAACCAGTTATAATAACCAGTCAATATATTCCTGTAACTTGTAGCATACCTACCTGGTATTTTCCCTCTTTCTTCTCTAAACTATGATGTCAGTGTCCACAGAATTTTCCAAGCATTTGTAATGACATTATAAAATAATATGATCGTACCTTTCCTGGCAGAACAAGATCTTTGTTCTGTCATCTGCATGTTAGAAACTGATAAAACCTTGATGTGATATGGATGGTGTTACCAGTGTAAATTGCTAACAAGAGCTTTACTGTTCACTTATTTTCATTGCAGTGATAATCAAATAAAAAGCCACCATTATACCCTGACATTGGAGTAAAGCTGTGTGGTGCAACATCATTGCAAAAAATGAGGTCTCTACCCAGAATACATTACAACCTGGATTGATTTTTCTAGGGCCAAGAAGGCTGCAATGCAGAAAAGATGAAGGGATAATGATATTCAGTGGTTTTATTGTTTGCATAGAGATCTCTGTCGTTCTTGCTGTCTGCTTATTTAGCGTTCTACAAGAGGAGACCTTGAGGTTGTATTGGAAACATGGCTAAATGTTCAGGGCAGGAATAAATGAGTAGTCAGCTGGTGGGATGTCCAGTCCATACGCTTCAGTATGGAAAGAATGCAAAGTCACTTGGCAGAGAGATTGCTTAGATGGGAGCATTGTAATACTCATTGAAAGCTCATTTGGCTTTTAGCACATAGATCCTATTTAAAATTTAGACTGCCAGATTATTACAGTTTAGGGTACTTCTACTCTAGATTCCTGGCTCTAAGCTTTTGCAGAGAAAAGCTGCAAGTTGAAAACTGACTATTAATATTGATACACAAGAATCATTATAGTCACTCAAGTAATGGGCTGCATATGGAACTACTATGGCTGTATTACTGTTTTCTTTTGCAAGGCAGTACTTCAGATAGTTCCAATATCTCAGCTATTGCATGTTCTGAAACATAAATCCTACACATTTCATTTGTGAAAAAAAAAAAAAAGCCTGAATTCAGGTTTTCACACATAGTTTTGTATGTCTATATATATGTATGCATGTACTTCTAAGCCTGCCTGTCATTGGTCTCTGTGGTTTGTCTCTGAAAGTGGTGGCAGACACTGGAGAGCTTGATTAAAAGTAATTAACCATAATGTCAACAATTTTAAATGCTGATGGATGCCCTGGAGAAGAGGAATAGACAGTTACAATGCCTGTTACAGGAAGCAGATGTTGGCCTTGGAAGCACTGCTTGAACACTGCTATTGAGGAGTCACTGCATCTGTGATTCTGCATCTCACAGCACTATCCAAGGCACTGTGCACGCAGCCAGAAGCCCAAGTAAGATGCACACAAAGTGAAAGTGAGGAAAGACCATTTCTCTGGAGCTGTAGGAACTACTCCAAGATGACCTCTCAGGGTAGAGTGAACCTGATCAGCAAAATACAGGGGACCGTCTCCATGTATCATCGCCATGGAGGCTTAGCTTTGTTTTGGGCTTGGCATGCTTGAAGAATACAAGCACAGATATTCCCATGAGCCTGCAGTGTGGTATGATGCAGGGGCGTATTTAACAGTACCTGGCAACATGCATGCAGGTTAGCAATCAGTAGGAGTACTGTCTCCACCCAGTTCTCTTAGGGCAAGTTTAGGAAGTTGAAACTTGATTGCCTAACCAGGCATATGTCCTTACCTTTGGCAGCTTTGTGGAACAGGTGCAGAGAAACTGTATTGTTTTTACTTCATGCAGAAATCAAGACATTCACCTGTGCACTCCTACACATTGTTGAGTCTTAGTTTCTGGAACTCTGTCTTCTGAATCCTCCCTCCCATGCCATGTAGTGTTGTGCTTGTTACTGCTGGTGTTAAGCCATTAAAGCATGGGGCAGTTTTCATTCTGCTTCTGAAATACTCAAGAAGAATATTCCTCAGTGTGATTTTGCTGTAGACCTTAATTTTAAGAATGTTTCCTCAAGGAAGAAAAGCGATCACTTGTCTCTTTTTGCTTTCTTAATATTTTGTACCCTTAAAGATCTTAGAAGAAACACTGCTATCTTTGAATAGTATTCATGCAGCTGAGCATGGGCTATACTACTAATAATGATGATGATAAGAATTACAGAATCACAGAATGGGTCAGGTTGGAAGGGACCACAATGGGTCATCTGGTTCAACCTACCTGCTCAAGCAGAGCCATCCTAGAGCACGTGGCACAGGGTTGTGTCCAGATGGTTCTTGAATATCTCCAGTGAGGAGACTCCACAACCTCTCTGGTCAGTCTGTTCCAGTGTGCGGTCACTGCACAGTAAGGAAGTTCTTCGTCACATTCAGCTGGAACTTCCTGTGCATCAGTTTCTGCCCATTGCCTGTTGTCCTATTGCTTGGAACCACTAAGAAGAGCCTGGATCCATCTGCTTGACACCCTCCCTTTATACATTAGTATACATTGTTGAGGTCCCCTCTGTTTTCTCTTCTGGAGGCTGAACAGCCCAGCTCCCTCAGTCTCTGCTCAGGAGAGATCCTCCAGTACCTAAATCATGTTTGTAACCCTCTGCTGGACCCACTCCAGGAGCTCCATGTCTTTCTTGTCCTGAGGAGCCCAGAACTGGACACAGCACTCCAGATGTGCCTCACTGGGGCAGAGTAAAGGAGCAGGATCTCCTTCCTCATCCTGTTGTCAATGCTCTTCCTAATGCATCCCAGGATGCCACTGGCCTTCTCAGCCACAAGGACACTGCTGGCTCAGGGACAGCTCGTTGTCCACCAGGACCCCCAGGTCCTTCTCCGCAGAGCTGCTTTCCAGCAGGTCGGCCCCCAACCTGTTCTGGTGCCTGGGGTTGTTCCTCCCCAGGTGCACGACCCTGCACTTGCCCTTGTTGAATTTCAGGCAGTTCCTCTCTGCCCATCTCTCCAACCTGTCGAGGTCATTCGGAAGGGCAGCACAGGCCTCTGGGGTATCAGCCACTCCTCCCAGCTTTGTGCCACCAGTGAACATTTACCCAAATGAGACTGGGCCAAGTATTGAACTTAATAGTAATAATGAAGCGTGAAAAACAATTGCCAGTTCTATCAAATGATATGGGTTGAAAGCATTGGAAAATAAGAGTCTCCTAAAAGTTTAAGTAAAGACTTGAAGGAGAGGGGTGAGGAATACTGATCCACTGCCAGCATTACTGGGAATTACTAAGCAGATGTGTCAACACTGAGTGATTTATTCAAGAGAGTGTGTCTGTTTGAACCTACTCAGACTCCCTCCTCAGACTTCAGTTGTGAAGGAAGGATGAGTAGAATCATGTCCTCTGCTCTGCTTTCCTCCCTCTCCTTTGTTTCAGTTTAATCAGGTTCAGGCTTCTCTTGTGTTGAAAATACTGTATTTTCATAAGAAATATAGTTGCTGGGGAATAGGTCCAATATATTCTAGAATGTTAGAGGGTTTTATTGGCTTGATACTGTGAGATTTTTTTTTTCCTTCTCCTGTGGTTTAAAATTACTCATCTAACATGTTGATTTATAGCCTGTCATGTAAGACTGTTTCCCCTTGGCTGTATCTTTTTAAATGATCGAATGTATTTCTGAAAAATGTCCTGGTTTTGCCTTGAAATACTAGGTGATTACTGCACAAGTAAGAGAGGGATTAGCTTGTTAAACTTAGTGTGATACCAACATACAAAATACGGCAATTAAAAACTTCCTTAAGGCAGCATAGAGGCAAAAAAGGAAAAAAAAAAAGAAAACCCTTATGGTCTGAGATATCACAAGCATATTCCATTCACCTGGGAAGTTTGTAGGCTGGTGTGAAGGAAGTAGAGGAGACTCCTGGGCTGGAGCTTCAGGAGAGCAGCTTTTGTTGTTGCTGCCAGAGCCGCCCGTCTTCCCTCTTGTTCCTCCCCAGTTCATTCTTGCAAGCTGTGCCAGCACAGTGTTTGTGGAGCTGAACGGTGACTGATCGGGGAAGTGATCCAGGTTAAAAATAACTTTTGGGGGATGACGGGAGGGACATGAGCACAATGGAGGGGTACGACAGGGAGGCACAGAAAGCAGCAGAGAAGTTGAGAGTGGTGGCGGCTGCCTTGGCTGTCAACCACTATCAGAGGAAATGCCGAGAGAAAGCTCAGCTTTGCACTCACATGCTCTGCTCCTTCCAGCTGTGCTCCAGAGAGGGCCATCTGCTCGCTGCTGTCTCATCTTACTCCGTCTCTCACTGAGGTCTTACTGCCCCAGCTGAGCTGCTGCTGAAGTTAACCCTAGCTGTCTTGGAGCAAAATGCTACATCACGGGTCTGTGCTAACCCAGCTGGCTCTGGTGGCAAGTGTGGTCAGGCAGGAGGGAAGCAGGCATTACCTCTGGCACAGGGAGAAGTGACAGGCAGCCAGGGACAAGACAGAAATAGTTTTCTGCCAACACACTTGCAGCTGGAACCTATATGTGAATACTAAGTTATGAATGCTGAAAGTAGTGATGTGGTCGTTTTCTGCTGTGCTGATTTAATTGATGGCTCGTGACAGGTTTGTGAGGCGATACTAATGTTGAGGGGATGGCATTGAGGAGAATCTTCCCAGAGGATTTCTTTTCTTACAACAACCTAAAATGCATCTCACGGCTTTTGCATGTAAATGGAGTGGAGTGAGAAAGATGCTTCTTCAGTACTGTGTGTCTTGACTATTAAAGTGTGCCACTTGGCTGGTAGCCATCAGAAGTAACATTGAGGTGAACTGAGTAAAGATACTGTTAAGGAAAAAAACCAGTTTAATAAAGGACCATTTCAGTGATAATGTGAAAATGTATAAAGAAATAGTTTTATACTTTCAGAGTATAACTTTGAAAATAATTACACAATAAAACCAAAGCTGGATGACTTCGTTCTTTCAGTTCTGTTCAATAGTATCTAATATTTATCCCTTACTCTTCTATGTTGAACTGGTCTTGGTTGAACTTGCTTACAGTGTTCCTCTAGGAGACTAATTAAAGCGTGTGTTACCAACTGGCTTCAATTTTATTTTCCATTTATTTATTAATTTACTTACTTATTTTTACACTTCTCTATTCTCACGGAGCACAGGAGCAGTCGAGTGAAGCATTATCACAGAGCAGAAGCTTCTTGTCAGTTTTGGGGACCTCAAAAAAGTGGGCATTTCTCCCTCCCCCCGGGTAGCTCCTGATCTGAAGAAGATGCAGCTGCTCTCTTGGGGGAATTGTTTACCTCTCTGTGGAATCTTGTCCTGGTCAGCTATGTGCTAAGAATGTGAATAATTTTGCTGCGGCTGCTTTACATGTAAAAAGCCTGACCTTAAGAAATTTTATCCAGCTGGGGTTTTTTCTTTATCTTTTTCTTTTTTTGCCTCTAGCTCTGGTATTAAGAGTTTTATCTTGCAGCTGCAGAAAGCTGTGGTAACTTTGAGTCATACAAAGCATTTAGTACAAAGAGGTATTTTTGTAGCCTTCAAAATCATTAAATGCCAGTCAGTGCTGTTTAGCAATTCTTACTTTTGGACCTGTAGTTATATATGTGTATTTGATAGAGTTAATGAAACTAAGTTAAGCACTGCATGGAGACTTCTGGAAAATGTCTAGTAAGATCCCTAGTGCTGCAGTGTATGAGTATATTGCATTACAAGATTGAACGTACTGATTCTAAAATGTTGAAAGCTGAATGAAGGCCTTTTTATATTTCCTGAATGAGAATTGGGGGGAAAAAAAGAAAGATAGCATTACAATCAACACATACAATTCAAGAATGCCAACAACATTTTAAAAAATAATCTTTTATGTAAAAGTTTTGTCTCTTCCTACTCTGAACAACAAATACGGCAAGTTGCCTTGCACAGCACTTCCATTCTCTGTGTATGTGTCTCTACAGAAAAATATTAGGAATCTCAAGATAAAACCCAGATGTTTCTTCAGTCACGTGAGGTGTGCTGTGTTGCACTGGGAGGCTGAGAGAGAAAGTAGCCTTCATTTATCTCACGGCAGAGCTGTATTTCTCAGATATATTTTTTCTTTTAGACTCTGCATTGCTGCTTGATGTCAGTTGGGGTCCCATTGTGGTACAAATCCTCAAAGGAGAGAACAGTTCAGTGGTAATGCATTCCAACCAGATATCCTGGGGGTTTTATAAGTTCTATTAAAGTACTCCCCAAAGAAAAATTAGGGGAGCAAAACTCTTGTAAACTTATAAAGGCCAGATCAGGAATATGCTGGAACCTTGTTTGAAAAATTGTTAGTATTTGACCTTGAATATGAATGGGCAGCTTAATTTTGCTGTCTTCACTTGAATTTTCCTTGCCTTGGAGGTTTTAAAACAATGCTTGAAAGTTCTAATGGTTTAAAACTGAAAAAACCACCATATAATGTTACAAGAAAAAGCAGGTAGAGGAATATCACTCTTTAAATGTTAAAATCCTATGAAGTAAAAGAAAATTTGTAATGTCTTAAGTAGGCAGCACTCAGTAAAAATGCCAGAGGCACTGTTAACAGGAATAGGTGCAAAATTCAGTTTGTAGAGTTGAACTTGGAGAAATGCAATAAACAGTACTAATGCATTGCAAATTTGCAGCACCATGTAACTTTGTGGGGAACAGCTGTCTCTGGCAGCACAAAAAAACCTCTTCTGGTCTTCGACACAATTCTTTTCTGTGCTTTGGCACTTTATTCCTGGACAGCAAACCTCATAACTCATCTTGCTGAGTCTGAATACCCAGTTTACAAGTTCCTTGTATCCAATTTGTCTAAGAAATAATTTGTAAAGTCTGTGAATATCTATAAAAATCCTATTTTCTACATAACTCAATATATATGTATCTTTTTAGTAGAAGGAAGAGCAATGGGAAGCCTTCATCTTGGTGTCTGTGGCCACTGGAAAGAAATGCTTTGATACACAAATAGCATTATTGTAAATGTAATGCCAGCCAAATGCATTTTTGGCTAATGCGTGAGCAATAAAATTAGCAAACACATCACTTGCTGCTAATGAAGAGGAATAAGCTCATCATGAAACCTTCATTGAACTGCTATTCTATCCAGCTTGATTTACTTGCCCTGATAGAGTAAGAAACAGCTGTCTCAAAAAAAAAAATTAAAAAAAGAAAAAAGGGGAGATATGTGTGCTAGTAGGAATGGGTCATACTATCATTGTGACAGCTCAGGATGTGAAAAGTGGGTCTGGAGGAGAGCATGGATGGCCTGCTGCTCTTGCAGCAAATATGCCATAGTTGCTAAGAAGTGTAAATACTAACACCACAAAATATCCCACCTGAGAGGAAGAACATGAAAGAACCCAATTCCAAGAGTAGACTTAAAACGAGTTTGTATGGTACTTACTCAATGACAGCTGGCCTTTGCACAGCAAGGTGTTGCTTTTGCAGGAATTGCCATCTTAATGTATTTAGTGATTTAAGATGCATTGTATCAGGAATAGGTTGGGTTTTGATTTTATCTTTAAAGATTGCACACATTGAGTGTAGGGACCCTCATTTAGACTCCCAGAGTGCAGAGTAGCAGGTTCATCTCTTATTCGTGGCCAGATTTCGTATATGAGGACCCTGGCACACAACTGGCAGCAAAGCTGCCCTGGAGCACCTTTCTGAAAACAACAGCCCTGTTCTGCTGTGTGCTGCACCTTCCCTCAAGGCTGGGAACAATTCTAATTTCAATTCTACCCCAGCTTTGAAGATGCCTTCTGAGCAAGGCTCTTTGCAATGTTCTATGTGTGTTGAGAGTTTGTGAGATTCCAGTGGAATCAAGAAATTCCTGAAGGCAGCTTGCTATGATTTTTTTCCTCCAGGAACTTGTATAGGTGCTTTGCTGGGTGCTGCAATGTTATTAATATCCTCAAATTAATACTTACATTGGTATTAATATCAGCACTGTTGATCGAATTTGTGTATTTCATTAGGCTGAGTCAGACCAAGGACAAAAGTGAAGGAATTAGTCTGGTTGAAGTCTGTCCATTCTCTTGGGTGGAAAAACTTTCTGATTGCATTGGTGACGTGCACAGCACCTCTCCTGCTCTGCTAATTACTTCAATGTGCTTTATGAAGAAGTGATGATAAAACACTTCCTCTGTGTGTTACTTTTCTTGTCTTTTCAAGCTGAATTCTGTCTTTAAATTGAGCTTCTGGATTAATTGTTGCTTTCTGAATGCAAATCATACCAATCCAGAGGAAAGTTTCAAACCAAATGACGACTGGGTTTTTGAACCAAGAATTCGAAGATTCTTGCCCCGTGTATACCTTCCTCATCATTATAAAGGCTGTTACACCTGATACTGTCTGCTATTAGCTTCTGACAAACTGTGCTACTCAGTGCTGCTGTTTGCTTCTCTTTTCATCAACCTAACTGCTTTAGTGTTAGGATAAAAGAAGTAGAAAACAGGGAGATGTGAGGTGTTGCATTCAACACTTTAGTAACTTGAATTAAAATCCAGAGGCTTAGTAAAGTGCTCTCCACTGGCTTGGACTTCTGTGCCATGTGGAAAGGTTTTGCTTTGGAGTACCAGGTAGGTGACTCTTGTTCTTTGAGTTACAGTTGTAAGCCTCAGAGTTTGCCCAGTGTTGGGCTCGGTGTGAAAAGGGGATGATGTGGGCGATAACACCTCTAGTTATTAAAAAATGTGAACAGGAACCTGGAAGGGGGTTTCAGTGAACATTACAGGAAGATGATAGTGCTGCTTGGTTTGAGACAACTCATGAGCTTTTATTAGAATTTGTTTTCTAAGTGCCCTCTGTTTCCTTTTCCTCGGGGTTCAGAAACCGTTGTAGGATGTTACTTTGCCCTTGCAATACTAAAGGTGTGGAAGAATAGTGCTGTGCCTTGCCTTGTGGGATCAGAAGCTCTTAAGCCACACTGGTTAATGCAAGGCATACAGCTGGAGCATTGTGTGACAGAATACACTCCAGTGGCTGCCAGACAGAAGTGAACTGGAGCCCAGGCTGAAACTGCTACAGACTGTGTCCAGAGGGTGGGAAGTTCCCTGTTCCTGTAACCAAAGCGAGAGGATTTCAGGGAAGTAAAACAGGATCTTTGAAAAGGAATTATGTACGCACTTGCACATGTGTGCATGTGCATTCACTCATGCATGAAGTAAGCAAAGCTCTTCCATGCTGCTCTCTAATGTAAACCTGCCAGTGCAGTGATTTGTAAATGCTGTTTATAACATGATTTGCCTCACTATAAGGTTTCTGAATTAGCATATAATAGTACTCTTTCTATTAGGAAAGATTAGGAGACATTTGTCCAACTTTTTGTCTGTTGATGGACCCGCCATGGGTCATTTGGTTAGACTTGAACTCTAAATAGTTTAAATAGCTCTCCAATGAGCATACTTAAAGAGTAATGAGGAACAGTTATGGCTGTATATACAATTGTTTGTTCTGTTTTAAATTAGAAATCCTTTTCAAAATAGGATTCCTCTCTTGTGTCCATGTAGGGCTCAACACAGTGCAGAAGACTTTGGGGTGCCATCACAGTAGAAAGGATTTTGTGCAGTTAGGAGATACCTACAGGTATACAAATGCACATTTTTTCCCCCCTCCTTTATTTTACCATTAATGTAAACCCCTATGAGCTTTGGAATGTAGATAGTCCTGGAGTACTATGTGTGTTCAAAATGGAATGCTGTGTGCTCACTCTGTACAGCTCTGTGCTGATGTGGAATCTGAAGCAGTGTTTTCCAGAATGGGAATTTTCTGTACTTGGGGAACTATAACTATTGCCTACTACTGTTGGCCAAGTATGATTGCTAAACCAGGAGTGTGTGCTCTTTGAAAAGCTGGGGGAGCGAGCAAGTGCCTTTGGAAAAGGACATTAGAGCCTTCGAGGCAGGCAGCAAATCACCACGAATCTTGGGTGTTTACAGCATCACTCCCTTCACCAAATATGTGGGGATCAAGGCTTCTGCCATCAGCTTTTCAGATACAGATGTGCTTTTCCCAAGGCTGGTGTGGACAGGGAGAACAGGTTATTTGTCACTTTTCCTCAGGTCTATCTATTAAGTTGCCTCCATGATAAAGTTCTGTGCACCCTGGTCCCCTTCCTCTCGTGCCTGTGTCCTGGCTGGAAGAGAGCAGCTCAGCTCTGTTTTTCCTTCCCAGCCTACTTGAAAGAAAGGAAAAAAAAATGGTATTCGTGGTGGCTCTTCGTTATTTTCACTCACTTTATTATTGTTGTTAATGTTGTGGTCTCTCTTCCCTTGCCTTTTTGTTCTTTCATGGGACTTGAGATTTGTGCAGTGTGGCTTTGTTGCCTGGGGCTGGACCTCTTCCAGCTTCCTTCAGGCCTCCCCCTTTCCAAATCCTTTCCAGAGTGCCTGACGTGCTTCCAGAAATGGTACAATAAACATGTATGTAAATATAATGAAATTACTCGTTTTATCTGACTGGTGACACAAATAAGAGTCTTACTTCTTCATGAAAGAAGTTGTTGTGTCTTTTTTTACATATTGCTTTTAGGGGGCTCACTTGAAATTAGATTAATTTAAAGGAAACCATATACACAGATGTGCACACATTATGTAATACCTATATGTGTGTCAGTACATATACACTCTCTGGAACATCAACAGGAGCTGTCTGATGAAATGTTTGATTGAATTTGAAAATTGACATCGCAGTGCATGTGTGTTTTCTCTTTAAACAGATTGCATCTCTTTATAGTTCATCAGAGCTTCTTGAAGTGTTTACATATGCGCTCTTTGTCTGGAGATGCCTTGTTATAAATACGTCCTTCATTTTACAGGCATTTGTTTGGAAATATGCTGAGCAGCCATGCTTGGTTTATTTCCAAATGTCTTAACTTTGGGACCATGGATTGGCTTCTAGCCTGAAGTTCATATCTCTCCTTTTCAGGGGAAGAGCCGTATTTGAGCAACTCGTGGCACACAAGGACTGTAGTGTAAAGTGGGAGGTGTCCCCCGTGAAGCACCCATGGCCAAACACAGTGTGTCTTGCAATGAGCTGTGGTGGGGGAATGGACTACACAGCCTTAGTTAAAAGAACAAACAAATACCAGGGAAAAAAAAATAAAAGCAGTTCAATGCTGCTAGGTATTATAAGTTGCATAGTGTTAAAAAGTATTTTGATGTAACTAGCACTTTTTGAGGCATCTGACAAGAAGTTATGTTGTATTTCCAGTTGCTATTCTCTCTGTTTTTTTTCTCTCTACCCTTTCTAAGTTGTTGAAGGTGTTACGGTGGCTGTTCTTTATAAGTAAGTACCCTACTGCTAAATCTATAGAGCACTTTTTTCTTCTCTTGGAAGAACTTAAATAGCTTTGGTTAGTTACCAACTTAAGGAGAAGCTTCTGGTAAAAAACAGTAGAAAAGTCTTTTCTGTGATACTTGTGAAAAAACTTTGTATTCACTCTAGGGCTAGTAAAATACAAAAAACTAAAGTGATAGATTTCAAATATTGGTACCACTTGTCTGGTTCATTTGTTTGATTTTTAACCATCCAGAGTTGTTTTAAATCCAAAAAGATGTTAGAAACATTTTGATCACCAAAAGATGGTTTTTGTAAGTGAAAAAAAGTAACCAGATGATCTAGTTACTTTTGTTTTATTTTGTCTCATTCCTTCCACAGCAATAGCAAATATAGGTATGGAAGGAATAAAGTTGGACATCAGGAAGAATTTATTCACAGAAAGGGTGATTAAGCATTGGAGTGGACTGCCCAGGGAGGTGGTGGAGTCACCATCCCTGGATCTAGCTGACATGGTGGTGTTTGGTCAAAAGTTGGACTTGATGATCTTGAAGGTCTTTTGCAGCTTTAGTGATTCTGTGATTCTGTGGAATGTGCTGTATTCCGTGGCTTTGAGGATTAAGGTAATTTATTTCAGAATTGGTTTGTGGTGGTTGTGATACAAGGGTTTCTGTGCTGGGACCCAGTAGAATTGGCACTTCAACCCTCCAACATCTTTTTGCCTGGTACTCCAAGTTGCATATTTTGGCTGGACTTAATTACCTTACTTTAATAATAAGTTATCGTGCTGCCATAAACACAACAATAACAGGACCCCATTGTACTGGATGCTGTACAGAAATAGTAAATAGTAAATATACCAATCTTAGAACAGTGACTGGCTAAATAAAGACTAAAAGTGTTGGAAGGCAAACAGAATGAGCAGTGGCATAGCAGTGACTGTCACATTAGATTTACTTTTATGTGTTTTTCTTCTGATAGGGCATTTACCAGAGCACTGTATCATTTACAAAATCCTCCCTCTGTCTTTTACATGTACTGCCTTTGTTAGTTCTGCAAATATCCCTTGAAAATAAATATAAAACCGTTTTGGTTAAAGTTGTTCCTTATCTGCAATTCCCCATTCCTAATACAGTCATGTGTTTTTTTAATATGTTGGTGTGATTTAACTTAGCGAGTCTTACATTTTGTCATGTGGCTATATTCTTTTTCCGTCTGCCCAGTTTTATGTACTACAGTGTGTCTCTTCTGCATACTTTAACCCCTGGTGAGCCTGGCATGAGAAAAAAAAATAAAAAGAAAGGAAGCACTCTTTACAGTGTGAGGTGGGAATGCACATTCAGTTCAAAGCAGAGCTAGAGCATCCATCCAGAAGACTGGATGACCTTCAGAGCTGGAGTGGTAGCAGAATTGAAAATAATTCAGGAGCACAAAAGGTAGAAATGCTGTAAAGCAAGGACTAAAAGCCAGGTTTAAAGCCCCAAGTGACTTTACCACAAGGATGACTTTTCCACCACTGTTGGCACATCATCAAGAATGGTGTGTGCAGCTGTGATCAAAATCATGTCCCAGTCTGATCTTTCTTGATACAGAGATGGGCTACAACACCAATAAAAGGAATGAAAACCCTCTTTAACAAAAGAAAACAAGTTCTGCCCTGGAAGCCCAGCCCAGCTGTGAGCATCCCATAGTGCAAAGGGGGCTCACTGTGTAGGTAACAACAGAACTGCCGTGAAAAGACAATCAAAACTAAAATCAGAGACAATAAACTGACCCTGCATAATTTAGGCTGAAAGTGAGAGGGAGGTTTATTACTGCCTAAGCAGGATAGCTTTGGAGAAGTTTGTATCAAGAGCCGTGGGGGCAGAAAACCCTTAGCTAATGATGGGGTAGGTGTCCATTAGTTTCTGAATGGGTTACGTTGTTTCAGAGTGCACTAAGTGGTGGTGCAGCACTCAGTAGGCTTCTGCCACCGCTAATTTCCTCCTGCTTTTTTGATGCACTAAAACTGAAAAGCACTAATGATACTCAGGATAATATCTTAATTATGTGGCTAGAATATTTTAATCAAGGTTACAGTAGACATGGGAATTTATGTGCAAAATTTAGCCCCTGGTGTTAGCAACCTGAAAACAGGCAAAACAAAAGTAGAGTACAAAATTGGATGAAATGTCCAACTAGAGAATAATTACAGAGAGAGAATATGGCAAAATAGGTTTCTCTGTTCTGTGGGGCTGCAGCAGTTCTGATAGAGTACATTGTACACATTGTTTCCTGAACTGCTAGGGTTTTGCATGTTTAAAATCATGAATGAAAAATCCTACAATGGGGGGCTATCACAGAAAAGCTTGTAATCAATGCTGGATCATCTCTTTTGGCATGAGCTTTATTTTTTTCCCTTCTGCAGGGAACCTGTATCTGTTTCCTGCATCTGTCGCCCATCCTTCTTAGTGAATGGAAAGCAAGTAATTAATTTTTGTTGTTGTTAGCAATTAATAACCCTTGCCAAATCTTGGAGGACCTATTGTCTCCTTCAGACACAATGTTCTTGGGAAAAAGTCTTACTTATTGTAACCTCTTGTGCAATCTTCACTTGGATGATAAATAGATCTTGGCAACGAGGAGCTTTCTGAATGAAAAATGTTGCTGGACAACCCTGTAGTACAGCAAGAACGCAAACCTCTGCCAATGCTGGTGGAGTGCAGCCAGGCGGGAGGGTAAAATGGGGAAAGCCTTTCACACTGCCTGCAGAGCAGAGAGTGAGATGAAGTCTTTATATGCACACATCCAGATATCTGTTTACCATCAAACAAGGGTTTTTCCTGTTGAGCATCTGAGCTCAAAGGTGGCCTTCTTTCTAGCAATATCTTGAAATGTGTTGGAAAGCTGCCATCTACCAGTGCAGGACTGGGGAAATAACAGAGAGCATGTGGGCCATGCAGCAGTAGGGTTTAGGTAGCCCACTGTAGGAACTAGCTGGGAAACTCCACCCTCACCATTTTTTCCTTTGAGTCCACAAATTTGAGATCCTGCAGTTTCCTCAATCTGCTTTGTGGTTCGTGGCCTAACTTTGGTTTGCCATTAGATCTGTCCAGAACCGTTAACTGACCACTGAAACCTCATTTTAATATTGCAGCTGTTACATTAATTACAGAGTTATTAGAGTTAATTGTAAATGCACATTTTCCCCCTGTAGCTCTTCACCTTTACTTTTTCTGGTTGATTTTTTCATCATTACTTAGTGAAGTCTGGCAGCAAAAAGGTGCATAAAAGCCCTGCACAGAGAGATGTTTGAATCCTCCGAAGGGAATACAGAGAACGAGTTGGGGCGGGGTGCTCTCTGTTCTCTCGTGGTTTCTGTGCACAGGGCCAGTGGCTGGTGTTTCTCCGTGGGCCTGGCAGCTGGCTGTGGGGCAGCAGAGCTCAGCCAGCAGCCAGGTTTCCCAACCCATTCTTCGGCTGACAACGCTTGGCCTGGTGAAAAGGAAACAATCTGGAGCAGAGAGCCTGAGGCAGTGTACCTTGCACTTAATGGAAATCTTCATTGACCTCAGTGGGAGCTGGATTTGATCCTGTGCCTACATGAGTGTTTCAGCGTTGGCTACAGCTCCAAGTTGGCTTTTTTCCCCTGGCTCATTTCTGGTTCTTTTTTTCCCTTCTCTTTCTAAAATGTACTTACCTTTGAGTGGTGTAAAATCAAGACAGCTCCATCCGTGTCACTGTAACTGTGCACTTTTATCCTCACCCCGTGTCTGTCCTCGTTTCCTCAGCCCTTCTGCTGTCTGTGTATTGGTTTGCAAGGGTTTGGCATTGATTTCCTTCCTTTTTGAGCCGTTCTGCTGCTTTTCACAAACACCCTCCATCTCACTTAAACCTCTGCTCTCCAACGAGTGTAATTACTGACACTGGTTAATCCATCTTCTGCCCTTCTTCCTAAACTTCAAAACAGTCCTTATATTGATTCCTAGCAAATGCAGCCCAGGCTCTGGCCCCAGCTGCCAGCAGGGAGCCAGCTTCCCCTTCGGCAGGCTCCTGGAGGCCAGCCCTTTGCTGCCTCATCCCAGCCATGCTCCCTGGCTCAGCTGAGCTCATTTCTGTGTTGCACACAGGAAGGAGAGGGCCACCGTGCCCCAGGAGCCAGCAGCCACCGTGGGCAGAGCACACCCTCTGTGATCCTCAGCCACACATCAGCATGTCCTCTGTCCCTAAGGAAAAGGTGCTGGAAGTAACAGAGCCCTTTTCAGGTGACTGCCAGAGAGAAGAGAGCTGTGGGCATGGACAGTGGCAGTGGGAAAAACAATGCAGAGGAGGACAAAGGCCAGCTGTAACAGTGCCAGAGCTTCTTGTTGCCCTCCACTCTCCTTGAGCATCACATGCCCCCAGAGGGATTTGTCTCCTGGGTGGAGAATTAGGATTATATGTAATCTGCCTCTGAGGAAAAACCTTTTCATTTCATATGTGGAGTTTTTGATTTTGTTTTCTTTTGGTCACTCTCCATTTGCTTGGAGATGATGTGAGGCTTTTGTGAATTAGTATCAGAAACTGGGGATATTGGTGTCTCATGAGAGTTACAGGGGAGAGGGCCGAAAATGTGGGATGCTGTACAGGAGAATCACAGGTGTTTTTTGAACCACAAAAAAATTAACTTCATTTTTTCCAGCAGTAATATAAATGCTGAGCAAACAGGGTGTGTAATGAGGAAACCCTTTGGAGGGTGGGAGCTGACCTAATGAAAGATGAGAATTGGGGAGCTGGAGCACAGGACTGCTGCTGCTCTGGGGGCTTGCAAGGGTGAGATTGCCGGTGACACACCTGCTGCTCCCAAGCTCTTGCTGGTCCCTTCGGTTATCCAGCTGTGCACAATGGAATGTATTGTGCTTGTTCCCTCACATTATTCCCACTGAAGTTTAAATATGACCCCCCTAAACTGTACTGAAGGTAGAACATGCAGCTTCAGGAAGGCCGGTGTTGTTTTCACTCTGCTTTTCAGACACAGGCAATGTCAAAAGAGGAGAAAGTTATAGTATGGAGGAGAAGAGCATTGCTTTCAGAGGTGATATCACTATGCTGGTGATAAAAAATTCCCCTATTTTAGCCCCTTTGAATTGTATACAGCCAGCAGAGATAAGAGAGGGAGAAATGGACTATGTAGGCTATTTTATTAATCATTAATTCAGTTGTTACCCAACATCCAAACCAGCCCAAATGTGCTTATAGAGAACATTTAATTTGGGAAACTAAGACTTGTGACCTAAGGCTAGATCCAAGTGCTGTAAATGGGACAGAGTGTGTTAGCAGCTGTGTGGAATAGGGCTGTAAAGCCCAGAGTCCCTGGATGATGAGAATGCTGAGCACTAGGATGTGAATTTGCTAATACTTTAGAAATGTATCCACAAGAAGAAAAAAGAAAGAGGAAAAAACGTTGTGGGAAATTCTTTCCTTCATACATAATATTTTTCTGTTGATTTAAAATTGCCCTTAGTAATGTGTTGATGCCAGTGAAGTATTTCAGCTATAGGAAATGTGAAACCAACTATTGCCTTTCTATGAATTATGAGTCATAAATTGTATGAAAAAAATTCAGCTTGCTATAGCTGTTCCCCAAGCAGAGCCTCTGACTAATGGAGAAAATGCTGCCATTTTGGGGGGAGTAGGAGGGGTCTGAGTTAAGTGAAGCAAGATGCCAAGTGCCAGCCAAGTGCCAGCGTGTGCCTCTGTGCTAAGTGTGAATTGGTGTCACCTGAGATGGTCCTCCCTTGCTAAGTAAACAGCGAGTATGTGACATATACTTGTTGTTCAGTGAAGGAGAGCTGCCCTTTGCTCCAGCTGGGGTTCCTGACTGCCAGCCAGTGCCCAGAACTGACCCGTGGGAGAGCCATGCACCGGTGCCAACCCCGCTGCCACATCTGCAGCCAGTCAGCCAGGCCAGGGAGGCACAAGCTCCATCTGATTCAGCACCCGGTGGGCAGGTTGTGAAGACAGAATTCCCCTAAAAATAGCAGTAAAGTGGCAAGAGAATAGGATACTGACATTTACACAGAAATCCTTGGTGGTGGCATTCATTTCATCCAGCTTCAGCCATCTAAGAGCTGGGAGTTCAGTTCAAGTTAGTTCTCTAATCATTTTTCACTAAAGTTTATCTCCTCTTGTATCTGTTCTATGAACTGCCTTTTGGAGGTGATTATAGAAAGGTCCTTGGCAACTGCTTTTGAGCAGGTATCCAACTTTTTGATGGGTAAAGTTCTGTGAGTTAAATTCAACACCAAAGCTCTGGATTTCAGTTTCTCCATCACTTCAGCAAAGACCACGGTAGCCTTACGAAGATTTGTGAATTTTGTTTTGCAACCATGCAACGCTAGACTCTTTTTTGTAAGGTGTTTAATATACCTGAGCTATAAGTAAAAGTATAAACAAGCTGCAAGGAGCTGTAGAGCAGGGGTTGCTAACCATGGTTGTGTTTGAAGTTTAGCTGGAGCATTCATATTTGCCCCAGTTTTAGTTTTCAGGCTGTGTGTCTGGCACCCATATTAATTTCTCAGTGATGGATGTGTGCCCAATAAAATACAGCTAAAAAGACTGACAGTGTGACTTTCAGTTTGAGATGCCCAGTCCTCTTCCAAACAAATAGTGGGTGATGTCCCAGCTGTACTGAAAACAGCAGTTTTTCTTCCCTATTGACTCTAGTGAGCAGAAATCAACCCCTGCCTAATTAGCTTCTTTGTGGCATCTGTGAAAGGATGAAGTTTTTACTATGTTCAACTGTGACTAAGAGACATGCTCTCAAACACTAATAGCTAAATTTTCATTTCATTTCATCCAGTGTGAAACTATGCTGCCTTTTCCATACCTGATTCAAAGATTGTTTTAAAGGATCTCGAAGCACACATTTTAATTTGAGGCTTCTTTAATTACCAGAATCTGGGTAGGTTGTGTGTTTTGTTATTTTCTTATAATTTTTGAGTTGTGTAAGGCGTGCCAGTGCTTTCAAAATATGAGTCCATTGTGCTTCAGGCAGCTGTGATCTGGTGTTTAAAATGTTTTTATTAATGTAAGAACACTTAACTGCTTTATAACTCACAGTCCAGTGCTTGGGGTTTGTCACAACGTGATTCAATTCTTGTTTGCCTTGTACAGGAGATGGCTGTTCGAGCACTGAAGCAGACAGGGAGCAGGAGTATTGAAGCAGCCCTGGAGTACATCAGTAAGATGAGTTACTTGGATCCTAGAAATGAACAGATAGTACGTGTAATTAAGCAAACCTCGCCAGGTGAGCATGAACTTTTTTTTAAAATTGTGTTCTTGTGTCAATTGTGTTCTTCTTTGTTGCAGTAAGCTAGTTTTTAAAGTAGGGTCGTCACTGTGGAGAAGTGCTGGACACCAGTGTTCCATAGCAGTCTTGTAGGAGATAGTGAAGTGAACATGGCCTTGCAAGGCCAGCTGGGCTGGAACCTGAGTACAACTCACAAGCTTCCAAAGAGTGGTTTATGTACTCATTCATAGTCTGCATTCTCAAATAGAAATCTGTTATTCAAATCCAAATATTCTCCATCAGACCAGAACAGACGTACTAGTATACAAATCAAGGAGATGGACATCATATCTCTCTTGACATCAAGATTATTTGCACAGCTGAATTATGTGTGAATTATAGCTGAATTATATGTGTTATTGCTGCTACTTTCTTTTGTGGCCTCTGATAAGGGAAAGCAAAGTCAGCTTGCCTCCAAGGCTCAGCATGAGTCCTACTGACAGAGATGACAAATGGGTCTTGTGGCTGCCTCCCACTTCCAGGCCAGAGTACCCATTTCTTAGGATGCTTTGGATTGCCACAGCCTCATCAGTGCATCTCACTGTGTCCCAACAGATAAGCTGTCAGGGGCGTTGTTGTAAGAACAGCCTCAGTAATGCTGGCCTTGTGTTATCACAGGAGAAAGAGCTGCCAATTACAGATTTCACTTTAAAGATCTCTGATTCCATTTCAAAACATTGCATTCTTTATGAAGGTGTCTTTTAGTGTGGGGGCAGCCTCTTCAGTGTGCAGAGAGGGTGCATAAACCTGTCTTAATGCTGTGCACGTCCCTGTGTGTCTGTAGGCAGCAGGGCTGTGTGTCAAGGTGAGGAGTCAGCAGCTGTGCTCAGGTGTGCTGCATCTGGTCCAGCTGGGACATGCTGTACTGCAAAAAGCTTGTAGTCCACTGTTCAAGCCTGTTAGTTCAATATGACTATTCTTACAGGCTTTGTGAAGTCAGGATTTTAAAAGGAAATGGTTTAGGCATAAATGGGCCAAATCCTGTGATTTGTGAAACGTAAAGAACTAGAAGGGGAACAAAAACATACCAACAGCACAGTCTCCCCTTGTTTTTTTAGCACAGCCAGTGCTTTATACACCTGCAATTTGTCCTCAGATCAAAGAACTGATGAAAAGTGTGGTTAACACTTCCACTGTAGGAATGCTGCTATCTTATCTCTGTATATCCTTCAAGCTGAGATTAATATGTTGACACCCTGAAAGATTTTCCTTTTCAACAGATGGAAGATGAGTAATATGAGGGGGTACTCTGTGTCCAACACATTGGAAAGAATACAGGACAAAGTGTATGATGCCTTTGTTTAAATGAAGGAGAGGGAAAGAAGGATTTTTGAGAATGGTGGAAGAGAGAGATATAAATAGAAAACCAGTGTGAGCAAGCAGCTCACTGTACAGAAGATGGAGTCTGTGATGGCCTAGTAGTTTATAGCAATGTTGACTTTAAGTTGTATAGAAGGTCCTTCCAGGAGCTGTTTTCCTCCCGTTGGTGTTGTACTTAACACTGCTCAGTGGCTTCCTCCTGTCTGAGAGCAATGACTGGTAATACTCGTCCAGCTTTAAAAAACAGGCTGTAGAGCAATCTGATGAGTTCATAGTTAGGGAATTTGTGCTTCTATTTTCATGATTTGATAGGACTCCCTGATGATTCCTGGCATGAGCAATATTGTGAGCCAGTAGCTCATTATCAGTAGGAATACTTGGCACCTAGAACTTTAAATGTTCAGAGTGCTTAATTTAGATTTTGAAAGGTGTTTTTATAACACATACTCCCTGTGCAGTGTGCATGTGTGTGGTGTATGTCTGTATGTATAGATGGATGAGTAATACAAAGTAATTGATTCACCTGAATTGTTTCCTAACATTTTTCTGTGTTCTTTTTATAAAGGAAAGGGTATTGTGCCAAATAATGTAACCCGCAGGCCAAGCTTTGAAGGATCAAATGAATCTTTTCCGTCCTACCATCAGATCAGTAATGCAGCCTATGAAGGGACAGGCTTTGGAGCAGAAGGTGCAAATATGCTTCCTGAAGTTCCAAGGCCATACATGGACTATTTAATCTCTACTTCTCAGTCTTCAGCTATGACTGCTCCTGTACAGCGACCCTCTGGAGTAGGCACTCACAGCACACCAGCGAGCCACCAGCAGAAAGCATACCCTGCAAATATGGAGTCTTCTGTGATTAATTATCCAGTGGCTAATCACAGCAGTCAGGCCTTGCAGCTGCAGGCATCTCATGGCTCCAACAGCCAACATTACAGTAGACAGCACATGATGGTGCAGGGGGAACCTATGGGATACGGTGTTCAGCGGAGTCCATCCTTCCAAAACAAGATGCAGCAGGAGGGAGGATATGCCAATCTCCCAAATAAAGGGGCAGTTGTTCAGAACAATACTGGTCACGCATTTCAGCAGGCACCAACAAGCCTGTATATCTCACATTCTCATCACAAACAGACAAGTCCTTCTTCTCATCAAATGCATGTGATATCCAGAAGTCCAGCCTTTCCTAATGATTTTTCAGACAGTCCACCACAAAATCTATTAACTCCGTCTAGAAATAGCCTAAACATGGACCTCTATGACATGAATAATCCTCAAGTTCAGCAGTGGCAGGCAGCAACCCCGTCACGCAGAGATTCTTTACAAAACCCAGGGATAGAAACATCTCCACGGCAACACGTATCCTTCAGACCTGATGCCACGGTGCCGAGCAGAACAAACTCCTTCAACAGCCACCAGCAACAGCCACAAGTGACAGTGTCTATGAGACAGGTTCCTCCAGGAAAACCTGATCCTTCCATTACATCTCCAAACACAATCACAGCAGTCACGTCTGCTCATATCCTCCAGCCAGTGAAGAGCATGCGAGTGATGAGACCCGAGCCTCAGACTGCAGTGGGACCCTCCCATCCTGGGTGGTTGCCTGCGCAGGCACCGGCTGTGGATGGCTTGGAGATCATGGAGCAGCACGTGCCACCACCTGGAGCAGCTAATGCCTATCAGCTAGATGTGGATTATGGTAACCAGGAATTGCGGTGTCCTCCACCACCCTATCCCAAGCATCTGTTACTTCCTGGCACCTCTGAGCAGTTTGATATCAACTGCTTGTGCATGGGCGTGGAGCAGACTCTGCGTGTGGTCCCCACTCCGACCAGCAATAAGGCTGAAGAGAGCAGCGAGCGAAATGATAAAAGCAGCAAGAACACTAAAGCTGAGAAACCAAGCAAGGATAAAAAGCAGATTCAGACGTCTCCGGTGCCTGTACGAAAAAATGGCAAAGATGAGGAAAAGCGAGAATCCCGAATAAAGAGCTACTCACCTTTTGCCTTCAAGTTCTACATGGAGCAACATGTAGAGAATGTCATAAAGACCTACCAGCAGAAAATTAATAGAAGGTTACAGCTGGAGCAAGAAATGGCAAAAGTAATTCTTGTTTTGTTATAATAAAATCTAATAGGGTCAAATTGATTATTACTATTTTTAATTTGTAAAAAAAAAAAATTAAAGGCAGAATCCACTGAAATAATAGCTATCAGACACCTCCCTATACCAGACTGTATCCACTTAAAAGTGTAGATGCAGGTCTGGGAGGCTATTTGAAAAACCTGAGATGTGAAATGATATTTCTTCATACCGGAAAAGTAAAATTAAGCAAAACCCCCCCACAGTATAGGTAAGAACTTAGAAGGCAGGCTGGAGGCTGAGATAATTCTGACAATACTGTGGCAGCTCTTGCAAAACTCTTTGCTGTAGTTCTTCCTCATGGTTCCATGATTGCTTGCTCATTCACCAAAGCCACTGTTCAGCTTGGCAGTGTAGTCACTGTGCCATATTTTCAGATGAGTGTGTAATACTGGACTGAAAGTTGTCTGTTGAACACATGTAAGTAATGATGTTGTGCAAGTAACCATATCTGGAGCAGCTTGAACTGATTTTGGGACCATTGCCAGAACTGTTGTAGA
Source organism: Daphoenositta chrysoptera (assembly GCA_013397915.1). Classification (NCBI taxonomy): domain Eukaryota; kingdom Metazoa; phylum Chordata; class Aves; order Passeriformes; genus Daphoenositta; species Daphoenositta chrysoptera. Next base: position 721,922 of record VZRO01008585.1, read on the forward strand.
GGCAGGTCTTAGGGAGATGCACTTTGGGTGATAGAACTTCTTTCATGCCTAACTGTAGCTCTTGAATCTAAGCTGACTCTCTGGTAGTGCTGCTTAAAACAAAGCTGCCAGGCTCTGATGGTTGGCCTGGCAGTTGTGTTTTAAATTTTTACATGTAGAAGAGGAAGAGGGTTTTTTTCCTTCCCAGGCATGACTGGAATATGACTAGTCTACTTTTGTATTAAAGGATAAGCTCTAAGGAAAGCTGTTATTAACGCATAATGGGTAATAATTAACTACCCAATCTTCCCTAGCACGGTCAGTTTCCAGAGTCAATTAATTTGATGCTCACATTGCACCAGAAAACTCAGGAGTTTGTTTGTTGAGGTTAGAATTAAAAGAATATTATTGGAAAATCTCTTGAAATGTTGGTTTTTTAGTGACAGTTAATAGTTTGTCCTCACTGCAAGTACAGGTTGTATTGTGTTGCTTGAATTTAGTGAATATTTCCCTGAGACTGAGATAGGGAATGATCTCTAGAGAAGCATAACAGCATCTAATTGTGCTAGTTCTTCTCTTCTGACTCTTCAGCTTTCCCTCATTCAGAGATAATTCAGGTACAAACAAAAACAACTCCTTCCCCTAGAAACCTCATCACTGACTGAAAATATGCATGCAGGAGATTTTGGCTATCTGAATATTGCATTATTCTAGAATTACCAAGAACAGAACACACTCATCATTTTACCTTTAAAAATATACACTTCTTGTATTGTGGATTGATGTACTTACCTTTCATTTTAAAAACAGTATTCCTTGTTTTGATTTGGTTGTTTCCTTCAGTCTGAAAATTCATCCTACCTCTTCTGCAAGTTTCTGTAGATTTTCTCCATTCTTTATTCATACAGATTTAATTTTTATACCGTGGGGATCTCATTGCATAGTCTGGCTGCCCACATTCATCTTTAGATACCTAGACTGCAGATGTGGAATTAAATCAACCTAAGCAGCAGCTCTGTGGGTGTATGCTTGGGTTTCTAGCCTGCTAAGCAGTCAGCTTCAGCTCCCCCCACCCTCCCAATGGCCCCTTCTCGCCAGGCACTGATCTTTCCTCTCAAAAGTGGTTCAGTTGATGCCAATAAACTCAGGCTTTTGGAACTGGAGTACGCAGAAAGAAAACAGCATGCTGCAGTAAGTGAGTTGTCAGAGGAGCCTGGGGATCAGCCTAGGGGTTTCTGCTGGTGGAGGCCACCAGTGGCTCTCAGCAGAGGACCAGGCACTGAAGTTGGCAGAGTTGGCACTCTGCTTTCTCTGTCTTGAAAGGTGGGGAAAATCTGATTGGATACAGCTGCTTCTCTCTTTTCCAGGAGGTGTCTCCCCACAGCCCTGTGAAATATTACTTGCAGTTACTGAGAGGCTCTCTGGAGACAGGAGGTGGACTAGCCAGCTGTTCTACAGCTTGGGTGCAGAGGGAAAATAATATGTTTAGGTGGGAAATAGCACCAGGGTCTGGGCGGCAGTGGCTGAGGAGAGGCCAGACCTGAGGATTATATGCACATATTTTGGGAGGGGAAAAAGACAAGTTTGTAGAACAGATGCTCAGGAGATCTAAAAACCTTGAGAGTTGAGACTGTATATGGCAGAGGAAGAAACACAATTTCTAAAGAAGGCTCCAAGGCACTTGGGAATGTATAGGTCACAACCAGCTTCTTAATTACAACACAGAACCAAACAAACAGCACCCAGGGTAGGAACTGTTAATGTGAGTTGCCCTAGGGAACCATTCATGAACAAAGTGAACTGCTGCATGCAGGTTTAAGTTTCAGTTTTAATTAAGCTGGGCTTAAGTGCACATACATATAGTGGAGTGCAGTGGCAAAGTGCACATTCAAAAGGTGTAAACCAAATCCCATGGTCAGGTTTGTTATGTTGTGTTCCCCTCTCTGACAGTATTGCCTCATGCCTTCTTGTTCAGCCAAATGAGACAGGCAGACCAATCTCAGATGTTGCAAATTCAGGCAGTTTGGACACAGTGAGTTTGCCCTTCATTCAGAAATACCTCAACAGACAGACAAGAGAGTATATCTCTCATGAATACATCTTTTCTGGTTCTTGGTTAATTTTTCTGAGAAATGTGTTTTGGGAATACTCATTTATTGTTCTCTTGCTATGAATATAACAGTACTAGCTCTTGTGGTTTGCTTTCCTTTGTAAAGGCTGGCCTCTGTGAAGCAGAACAGGAACAAATGAGGAAAATTCTCTACCAGAAGGAGTCTAACTACAACAGACTTAAAAGGGCCAAAATGGACAAATCTATGTTTGTGAAAATCAAGACTCTGGGTATTGGTGCCTTTGGAGAAGTATGCCTGGCCTGCAAAGTGGACACCCATGCCCTGTATGCCATGAAGACTCTGCGAAAGAAAGACGTGCTGAACCGGAATCAGGTGGCTCATGTCAAAGCAGAGAGGGACATACTTGCTGAGGCAGACAATGAGTGGGTAGTTAAACTCTATTATTCCTTCCAAGATAAAGACAATTTGTACTTTGTGATGGACTACATCCCTGGTGGGGATATGATGAGCCTACTGATTCGGATGGAGGTCTTCCCAGAGCGTCTGGCTAGATTTTATATTGCAGAGCTCACTTTGGCCATAGAGAGTGTGCACAAAATGGGATTTATTCATCGAGACATCAAGCCTGACAACATTCTGATAGACCTCGATGGGCATATCAAACTGACTGACTTTGGACTGTGTACTGGATTCAGGTGGACTCACAATTCAAAATATTATCAGAAAGGTAATATTTTTAGCCTTTTTCTGGGATGGTATTGTGTTATTTGTTTTGAAACAAGCACCTACTTCTTGGCAGAAATGCCAGATCAGGAAACTCTGCAAACAGTCAATGCAATATAATGTGTCTGTCTCTCTCTGACTCATTCAATTAGCTTGTTTCCAGTCCTTTTGTTTCCAATACTCTTCAAAACGCTGTCAGTAATCTGGCTGTCCACTGCAGGAGCAGCAGTTTTTCCGTTTATACTTGTTTGGAGGGTCTCTTTTGGTAGTGAAATGATTTAAATCACAGATTTGGAGTAGTCCACACATCTTCTGCATGTGCTGTTGAGTACTGGTTTCTGTTGGCAAAAAGGTCATAAGCAATTGGTGTAGCTTACTTAAGTTTACTCCATGGTTCTGTATCCCCCATATGGAAGTATAATTCCTTGTGCTGAGACAGAGACATTTTGTTGGACATTTTGTATGGAAATCCAATTTTGAATGGAAGGGCATAAAAAATACCTTGGGTTTAAAGTTTAGATGCTGTTCTTCACTGAGAGTAGAAGATGGTTCTAGATCTGGGTAAATACTTCTCTCTTTGTGTGTCGATTTATGAACATGAGTGTAAACTTTCTCTGCCATTTGAAAGGGAGCCATATCAGGCAAGACAGCATGGAGCCCAGTGATCTTTGGGATGATGTGTCCAACTGTCGATGTGGAGATAGGCTGAAGACATTGGAACAAAGAGCTAAGAAGCAGCACCAGAGATGTCTGGCCCACTCGTTAGTTGGAACCCCTAATTACATTGCTCCTGAAGTCCTGCTTCGTAAAGGTAGGTAAACCTGTCTTTTTCTCCTGTTTCACTTTTTTTTTTTCTTCCTTGAACAAGCTTGCTGCTTTGGAAGGTTGTCGTTCTGAAGGCCAGAAACACTTGGCTCAGATTAAGGAGAACTCTCCATGCTCCAGAGTTCAGCATCACAACTGGGAGTGACCATACTTTGTGTGTCTGTGTAATGTCCACACTCTGAGGCCTTTCAGTGAGGCTGCAAATAAATGTGTTGGATAATTTTACGTATAAAGCAGTTTATCTGTACTCAAGGAGTACAACTCTGACCCCTATCAAGTTTACACGGACCAGTGAGTAGCCAGCTGATAGTTCTGGGTCACTGATTCAGATGGGCCACTTAAGTATGGATGATGTAAACTTGTGGAAATAGGTCCTCCACATTCCCAGCCAGAACCTGTGGAACCCAAGAGAAAGTTTTCCACAATTTACTGTGGACACCCTGCATTCAAAAGCTTAGTCTGAGTAATTTGGACAGTACTTGGTTACTATCCATGCAGAACTGACACGGTCACTGTAGTAAGGAGATCAGGTGTTCAGAGTTGTCTGCAAGCTAGACCCCAAGGCTAATCTTCTCTAACAGAGATTTCACACTGGACCCTACATCATCTGATGACACAAATTCCATTGAAATCAGTGTTTAAATTTTTTTTTAGAGATCTCAAACATAATATCTTATTGGTTTTGTCTCAGCAATTAGGTGATTGAAGTGGTTCCTTTGCTTGGAACTTGCTCAGAAAGTCATCTCTGGCTTTCTTCTGTCTGTAGAGCGAGGCTGTGTCTTCCAGCAGCTTTTCAAAGTTACGGAGTCACCACCACTGAACCTAGGGTGGACATCAGTCACTAAACTCTTCTGTTATTCTTTGAGGTCCAGTTTGTGCTACGTAGCTGTGGGACTGGCACAAAAAACCTCCTTCATTCTTTCCAATGATACAGTTTCATGACTCACTTTTGTTGAGAATTAAATTTATTCACAAAGGTTCAAGGACAACAGGATTAGATATTTACTGGCAGCAGTAGAATTTAGGTCAGCAAGCAGAAGTCAGAAACCTTTTGTCTGAGAAAAGGCAGAAGTTTGTGCTGTATGTTTTAATACTTAATTGCAAGTAGCTCTATACACATTCTCCTTGGCTAGTGGAGGTCAACCCTTTGACTTTCATTTCAGGATACACTCAGCTCTGTGACTGGTGGAGTGTTGGTGTGATCCTCTTTGAGATGTTAGTGGGGCAGCCTCCTTTCCTGGCTCCTACACCCACAGAAACCCAGCTGAAGGTAAGTTGAAGCAAAGTTCCAATCTGTGGTGGCAAAATTTTGACCTTTCTCTTCCCTTCTCTTCCATGCACAGACCTACTCCCCTTTCTTTTGCTAGAGAAAGCAGTAATGGTTTAAAAAGCCTGATTTTAAATAGTTCTGTGCAAGCTTTCCCAGTAAATGAAGACACAATATCAGCCTAGAACTGACTTGTCCAACTGCAGAGATAGTTATTAGTTTTATGAGTCTTCTCAGCAGAATTGTGGTATCTCAAGCACAAGTTCATCCATTTAAATTCCTTAGGGTGCCTATTAGTACCTGATACACCAGTGACAATTGCAGTTGGCAGTGTAAGTGTTTCAAAGCTGAGCAATGATAGTTCTTTATTAGCAAGGATCTATCTCGTGACCACTTTTCCTAGTTTACGTTTTGGAGACAAAAAGAAGTAATTCCTTGAAGTCATTCCACGAAATCATGTGTAAGCTAAGTATGTTCTCAAATCTGAGTATGGGAGCATTCAGGAAGGAATTTGCCTTTAAAAAAAATGGAATTGCTCCTTTTGTCTGCTAGCCAACAATGTTTTCCTGGTTCATTAGAGTAATTACTAGCAGGCAATGCAATCTAATAATTGGGTTCTTGAAGCTCTGAACTGTGCAGACTGTGAGATGACTCGTTACGTGTGCACTTCTGTACAGTTCATGTTGGCCATCAGAAAGGTTCTGTTTCCAGATCAGAAGTTCTTTAATACCTTTGTTACCTGCAGGTAATAAACTGGGAAAGCACGCTGCACATTCCCTCACAGATCAAGCTGAGCGCTGAGGCGACTGATCTCATCACAAAGCTCTGCTGTGCTGCTGAGGACAGGCTTGGAAGAAATGGAGCAGATGATATCAAAGCCCATCCTTTCTTTCACTCTATGGACTTCTCGACTGATATCCGTAGGCAGCCAGCTCCCTATGTTCCAAAGATCAGCCATCCAATGGACACTTCAAATTTTGATCCAGTTGAAGAAGAAAGTCCTTGGAACGATGCTAGTGGTGACAGCACCAGGACCTGGGATCCACTAGCCTCTTCCAACAGCAAGCACACAGAACATGCTTTTTACGAGTTTACTTTCCGAAGATTCTTTGATGACAACGGGTATCCGTTCAGGTATCCCAAACCTTCTGGCATGGAAGTTTGCCAGTCTGAGAAGTCTGATGTAGAAGACAAAGGCGTGGTGGATCAGACTGGAGCTTGTCAGCCTGTATATGTGTAAATTATTGTATAGAGTACTCCAGATAAGACTAATCTCAAATCCAGTAGGGCCTTTAACTGATCCTTTAGGAGCTGATCCTGCAGCACTTGGTCAGGTGTACCTTCAGCTGAGGCTGGAGACATCCTGGGGAGTAAGAAGCTTGCAGGGCCAGGTCCTAAAGATGGCACTCTTGAAAGTTCAGGTCAGTTCTACTGTAAATAACTTTGTTGATAATTACACTTGAAATCCTGGTCTTCACCAAAATCTGCAAGGCCAGCAGTCTGTCATTTCTAGGCCTATTTTTATTTGAGGTCAGCATCCCCCTTACTCAGATTAACATTTACAGACTTCTGCAACTGTCAGCGTTATTTTTTAAATGAATAAAGAGCACTTATATTTTGTTTATAGCAGGGTTTTTTTCCTACTAAATTATAGGGATTAACTTTGACAAATCATGCTGCTGTTCTTCTTTTCTACATTTTTATTTTATCCATAGCACTTACTTCACATTTAGGAAGATGCATAAAGCTGAAGAACATGTGATGAAAGGTCTCTGTGCAATAATGTAAGAAAGAAAAAAAAAAAAGGAAGAAAAATTAAAAAAAGAAAACTGCTCTCTAATTTTCTAAATTTACTGATGCCATTGTATTCACACCGTGATTTTTGTTTATTATATGTATTTTCCACATTTCAAAATTGTGACATAACCTTAAAGCTGCTTTATTTCCTTCTGCTTATTGGAGTGTAATAGAAAGTGTGAGCAAGTGGCAACTTGGGTGTGATTTCATTGTCTTGTGTGTGAAGAATGTTGCATGAGCAGTGTTTTTCTATTTGAAATGGCCTTTTCTTGCCATTCACAGGCAGGTCCTGTGGGTCCGTTTTTCTAAAGGTCTAAAATTAGACCATTTTAAACCATGTGTTGATAATGTATTGTGTGGATGGTTTCCTCTTATGATTGTATCCAATATTAATTTTGTAAAACAGATTGCAAAGGTTATACCTGAGTAGTGATGTTGTGGTCTGATGTAACAGATGGTTTTAGTGAGCACGTGTCACGGGCACACACGTTTCCCCACCGAGCATCAGCAGCCAGACCATGACAACGGAGCAGATTTCTGGGGAGAGCCTGGATGGGGCTGGCTGGAGCAGGGAGCAGCACAGGGGCCGTGGCTCAGGCAGGGAGCAGCACAGGGGCCGTGGCTCCAGCTGGCAGAGGCAGCACAGCATCCAAACAGGAGCACCTCCCAAAGCAGGGCTCCTGTAACCCATGGAGGCCCCGGGTGCAGCGAGGCTGAGGCTGGGTGCCTGCAGCTCCATGGACACCTGTGGAACCTGGAGGTACGTGCCTTTCCACACATCAGATCCCCACACGTAACTGGCTGTGTATCCAGTTAGGATCCTAGTGTCTCAAGCACTGACATTGGAAAATGTTGGCATTGTTGGTAGGTCATTCTGTCCCGTTGTCTAGAGGTTAAAATGTTGCTGTGATGGAGCACAATAGGCCTTCATTTCTGTCAAATTATAGACATACTTTGAAATATCAGTTCTTAACTATGTTAAAATACTCATTTTTTCTTGTATGTATAAGTGAGAATTATTCAAGATGATATCAGAATACTAAAGATAATTAAGCCATACATATTTGCATATATATTATATATAACTAAATAAGTAAACACACACAAAAATCCTTAATTCAGATTAGTGTAACAGTCCTATTTAAAGTGATTGACCTAATAACATTTGAGGAAAACACTCATTTAATATGTTTTTGCTTTATTTTATTTTTAAATCTGGAGCTTCATTATTTTTTCCGTATATTATTCCACATATTATTCCTTAATGTTTTAGCATATCCTATCCTATCCATTGTTTAGATATCTAAGCAACAACATATGAATTCATCAGCGTAAACTAAACAAAAATGATTGTGTATTTGTTTACATTTGTATGAAAGGAATGTTCTGAGGTATGCAGTGCTTGTGTTGTGACAGTTCATGTAAGATTCAGTATTACTGCTTTTTTATATAGTAATGCCATTTTTTTGTTATTTACATCTCTCTGACATTCTTTAATGTGGTAGGTTCTTTCTCAGGAACTCAATTTAACTGTTATTTATTGATATATCATTGCCTTTGAAAGCTTCTACTGGCAGAATTTATTAAAAATCTGAATCAAAATCTACCATGTGTTATGTATTATTCAAACAGACATCTTCTTCCTCCTTTAAGGCAGAAGTTTTAATGGGTTTCTTTTTGTAATGTTATTGATGGGGTTGAGCTACAAACATAAGGTCCAAATCTCTTTGCTCCTGCAGCATTTGATGTGAAATCTCTGGGTACCTTCAGACTATTTCTTCTGTCCTCATGGCCCTTAAGAGTAAGGAGCAGGATTCCGGGTGAAACTCGGTTTGGTGTGACCAGGTCAGTGGATGGCATAAAACTGAACAAAGTCACTTTCTGTGCAGTGGTGGCACTGCCAGGGCAGCCACAACCCTGGCTTGCCCCCTCTGGCTGTTGCCTCTGATTCATTTCTAAAATGTAAATAATTCACCTGCACACACTGAACCTCTGCAGCTAAGCAAAACAAGAGAAGCTAGCCCAGAAGGAAGCAGGTGCTTCCACCATGCATATATTACTGATTTACAGTCTGTGCTACAGGGAACAGAAGCCAACTCTCCTTTCACCTAAAGAAGAACTGATTTGAAAAACCAATCTTTCAGGTTTATCAGGCGCTGTCTGTAGAAGCCTCTCGTCCTTTGCAGACATTTCAGAGGTAAAGAGAAACTTGGGAGTAAATTTTATGAATTTTGGACAAGTAAACCTTGTGCTACATACTGAGGCTCGCTCTAAGCATTCTTGTTTCTGCTGGACTTCCTGCAAAATCATCAAGTATCTTCTTCTCAGAGGTTATAAAAACCCAGGGTTGGTAGTAAAATACCTCTTCCTCAGAAACAAAACAAACCAAACAGAAAAACCCAGATATCTTTAAAAACCAGAAAGCTTTATAGAGCAGGAATACCAGGAACAGAAAGGAGCCTCTGCAAGCCTTTCATACCTCTACTCTTCAGTGGGGCCAGGTTTGCTGAGCGGCAGCAACAATTCTTGAGAAGCAAATTATTCCTAGCTGGATGCAAAAGAAGTGGCAGTGGAAGTTATAACCAGGTGCCTAGCTTGAGCAACATGAAAGCTAAATGAGGGAGAGAAGCATTTGACTTTTAAATGGAAATGGAAGAATGAGGCTATGCAGGAAGCAGGCGATAGCCTGGAACTGGATGGAAAATTGGTCTCACGAGCATAAGAAAATTCTTTTCCCTGTAATTTTTGAGGTATGAAATAACTGCCTTAAAAGCTTTCCTAGAGAAACTGCAAGAAGAAGAGGAATTTAGAACATATAATTTGGTACTATCCCAAAATGCAGAAACATTGGCAGAAAATGGCAACTGTTACTAAATTTATTATTGGAATTAAAAATAATAATTCTTTCCCACAGGAAATAATCTTAGGAATAGATAATGTAGAAATAGAAACCATTAAAACACACACACACCCCAAAAGAGTGTAAAAATGTTTTTCCTGGCAGAGAGATTTGCTGCAGCAAGAACATGGAAATCGTGCCTTCTTTGTGTTTCTGTTCTGAGCAGTGAATGAGCAGTGGGCAGCTTTTTGTAAAAACGGAGTCCTGGGTTCCATCTTACCAAAACAAACTGAGGATCTGATCTGTAAAGCTGGGGTCACCTTCTGCAAATGCAACAGTAGCTCCAGGCCTTGCACAAGAAACTGGAGCCTGGTGACACGGACAGCAGAAATTTGAACGGACTGACGGATGCACTGACTTGCAGCTCTCGTGGTTTCAAAAGTGCCTTTACTTCAGTGCTGTGAGATGAAAAATACCTGTGACAGCGTCTATTATTTTTAAATGTGTGAAGAAAATGGGGCTTTATGAAGCAGGCCTTGGGTGATCTTAAGTGTTTCTCAGACTTCAGTGGGGCTCAAGAAAGAGAGTTAAGGCACACCCCATCTCATCCCCATGACCCGAGAAAACCTCAGGTACTTGCACCCCTTAACTATTGTGAGAAAAGGGGAAATTGAATGTGCAAGGGGTGCACATGGGCTAGGGGAAATAGCTGATCCTGTTAGGCCATGAGTGGCAGCCAGGAAAAGACTTTAAAGCTGGTCCAGCCTTGCTGCAGCCTGCAGTGGTTACCCCATGGGGGTGCACGTGTTGGGGAGAACATTCTTGCACCCCCTGTTGATCTCGCCCTTGTTGGGAGCAAACAGCAGCCTTCCCAGGGACAGGAGGAGCCTCCCTGCTGGACAGGAGGGAGCCTGCACTGTCCTCACCCCGTGAGCCAGGCCCACAGCTCTGGATGCTGCTGTACAGGGAAGAGAGAGCGCATTGCTGTGCGGCTCCCACGCTGCCTCCTTTGCTTTAGAGCAAACGGAGCAATAGCTCACCACGATGCTGCTGGTTTGCCCAGCCAAGTGCCACAAAGGAGCTCACCAAGTGCCACAAAGTGTAGCCACAGATGGAAAGTTTTCCCCTAAACTCCTGGCTATGCTTGTGAAGGCCACATCAAATGTCCCATAAATATGCTTGTCATAAGTAACAGTGCTCTTTTTTTCTCTTACTTTTATGCTGTTGGGCAGCTATGGGTGAGGTTTTTTTCTTTCTTTTTTCAGGGCAACAGTTGGCTGCACAATTCTGCTCCTTTCTGAAGGGAGCACTGATAGCTTTCTGTGGCCAGAGGGGAAACTGAACTAGAAAGAAGGATCTGCAGGTCACTCAGTAACATGGCAAAGTTAATCCAGTAAAGTGGGTTATCTTTAGTAATGCAAAGTCTGAAAATTAAATCACCACTCCTGAGGGCAGCCTCACCTCAGCCTCTCGTGGTGGCCTCATGCTGTGATGAGTTACTATGTCTTCTTGACAGCTGCTTTCCATAGCATTGGTCATTCTTGGCCTCAATAGCAGCAGTAAGCTCAGCTCAGCAACTGCCTGTGGCTTTTACTGGTCTGATGCCAATTTCAAAGCAGTTAATTTCACTAAAGAGACCTGATCATGCTCAATAGTACAGCCAGCAAAAAGGAAAGGAGGGAACACACATTTACCTTTTATGTGTCTAACTTTGCTACTGGGACCTTGGCACAAGGACAAAAGTGTGCATTGGCCCATTCTTATGAAAGGCTCAGTTGTCCAATACTTCCCAGGTATGTTCTCCAGCTATTTATATGTTTGCGTTTGCCTCAACACTGAAGGATGGGTAAGAGGTTTTCTGGTTTGGTTTTCTAGGCATGAAATCTAACAGGTAACAAAGGTCAAAATTCAGCTTCAAAAGCAGCTGTGTAGAGTGGTTTACCCTGATGTTATGATGGAACTCCAACAAAAGAAAGGTTTTTTTGTAGGAGGAACTCACTTGTCTGGAAACCAAGAAGACTGCAGATACCCAAGCCAACTGGGGACTGGCAGGAAGAGCAGTGGGTATCAAGGCTGGCTTTACAGCTGTATCTGCTTTGGTTGGGGCCAGGGGTGAACAAACAATAGGAGCACAGAAATGCCAGTTGGCAGAGACCTCTGGAGATCTGCCGTCCGACCTCCGACTCACCATGGGCTCCAGCCCACACTGGCTCTGGCCAGCCAGACTTTTGTCCAGGAAAAGCCTCCAGGGATGACACATCCTCCCCCAGCACAAGGACCTCAGGCTGAGTGGAGCAGGAGATGGGTGTCACCAGCCAGATCTGCTGGTCTCCAAGCCTTTGGGAGCCTGGCTGTGGGGGTTGCCTGGTTGTTCTTGGCATTGTGGCCCTGCACAGAAGCTTCATCTCACCGAGTGTTGTACCATAGCTGCAGGAATGCATGGACAGACAGTGCCCAGCCAAAAAAACCTGAAAGAAAGTACAGCTAAAGGACTGCATGAAGGATTCTGAAGCTGTTGAGGTGTTGGGGCACAGACCACCCTGGCTGTTCCCCAGCCTTTGCCCACCACTGAGCAGAGCTGTGCACAGCCAGAACACAACTCTCACCTGAAAGGAGCCCATTACAGAACATGTTCACCTACACAGCCATAGGTACATGAGGTGACTGCCACAGAGCAGGCACCTTTTCAGATAGAAGTGCCAGATAAATGGCAGAGCACTGGCAGGAATGATGATGATCTGCTGCAAGCCTGGTGGGATACCCATGGCATGTCACCAAGGGGAGTTATAACGCCTTTTCTGTATCCATCTTCTCCATCTGCACCTTGTCCCCGCTGTGCAGAGGGATGTAAAACTGACACATGTCAGTGCTCTGTCCCCCAAATGCTTAATTCTGGAAGAATTATCTAAATAAAAGTATCTCCCAGAAGAAAGTTGCCTTTCCGTTCCCAGGGATCGGCTGGGGACAGGCTGTTTCCCTCAGGGAACTCTATTTGTGTTGCTGAAGACCAAATCCCTGGGCAGAAGGAGGCGAATTCAAATCCATAGTGGGTTTTCTTTCCCCAAAGAAAACACTTCACATAGGAAAATATTGGTTTGACAAAATGGAAATATTTTGGGGAAACTTACCAGTGCATTTACAATCATGTATCTAAAACATGATAAAAATATTTTGTTTCCAAAGAAATCAAACCAAAAAAATGTCATAAAAAGGCAAAGGGCTTATATTTTATATTTAACACACTATATTCAGAATTGCAAACATTAAAATGAACTGCCGTGACTATGTCATTTTGAAGTTTCCAGAACAGATTTTGGAAATATAATTTCTTGGAAATTTCCAACTGTGCATTCCAATTTAGGCCTGAAGGATTGTTTTAACATTCAATTTCCCACATAGCAGGACCTGCCAACTTAAACTAGCTCTAAAAATAACAAAAGAGGTCAAACAAATCCAACTAATATCTGAAATTAAAATGAACTTAATTGACAGCCTCATCCCACGTGTAGCTCTGATGTTATCAATCTTCTTGTCCTCTTTTGAAGTTTAATCCATATTCCATCCAGGGCTAGAAATGGGAATCACAGCAGGAGGGTTCTGAGGATGTGATGGTCTGAGCCGGTGCCTGCAGTGCCATCGGTGGAGGGTGTCACATGCTGGGGACAGGCCAGGAGCACACAGAGCAGCACCCCCTGCCTGAGTGGGGGGCTGGCCAAGCTGCTGGGCCTGCTCCATGCAGCCCATTCCCATGGCCAAGCTGATCACTGGGAAGTGTCACTTTGGGAAGTGCCAGAGTGGGACAAGCAAAGGTTGTTCACCCCGGCTTGGAGCTGAGGCACTGACACTGCTGTGCACAGTTTGCTTTAGTTTGTTGAAAAGCTGTGGTTTGCTGATTTGGAAGTATTCTTTTCTCCTATGGTTACGTCAGGGGAACGGTGGTGGCTTGAATAGGTGTCCCACGTGGTTGCATGTTTGCAGAAATGCAGGAATGTCCTGTTAGTGCTGTTTTCAAAATGAACCATAGCTCAGATGTGCTTGGCAGCTTTCCCAGTGGAAGGTAAAGAGTAGTGCAGATGACAAGATGTAGTGATGTGAAAGCATTTCAGGGTTGGCAGGTTTAAGGCCTTTAACCCAAGGCCCCGAGCAGACCAGCAGGAGCGAGCGTGGTGCAAGGGGAGGAATTCTTACACCTGCTCTGGCAGAAGCAGAGCAGTGAGCACTCACCACTCCTGAAGCCAAGTGGTACCCGAGCATTTGTGCCCGTACAAGTGGCACTAATGGACTAATGTCCCATCCCCTAGGGATGTTTTCTGGTCCCCACTAGTTGGGACAGCCTGACACAGGGCCAGTGAGTAGCTAAGCAGCACGGATTGTCATGGCCCAGGAGATTTGTCACCTACAGAAGGACACATCTGGGGTACATGGAGCCACCCAGGGTGATAGCCAAGCCTATGTCACCACTGTCACAGCTAAGCATGGCACATCAGGTACCTCACAGGTGCCAGGCTGAGAGTGGCATGTGATGCCCACAGGAAAAAATACTCTGGGGTGCCTCCATGTTTCATGTCACCATAAACTGGTCCTGTTTCATGGAGGGGCTTCCTGGTGTTCTTTGACTGCACTCTAATTCCACATAGTCATGGCAATCAAGACCAACCCCTGCCTTATGTAGCTCCCTAGCCAAAGCCAAATCCATATTCCTAGCAGCCTTGCACCTGGCCTTGGCAGTTAATACTGTTACGACCTTGAAGCCTGTTACTCAAAGTCACAGCAAAATGAAGAACCTCCAGCAGGTTGGAGGCGACTGGAGGCAGCCTGCTGAGCAACCGTGACGGCAGCACCTCTCTCTGCAGTGCTTTACTCTTGTGTTTGGTTTCTATTAAATGCAGCCCACTTCAAGATCTCCTTCACAGGGTGAAAAACCTGGTGGCAAGCTGCAAAAATTCTAATTACTCGGTGTGGCGATAGCCTGGAGGGTTTTATAACAGCTGGCTCGGGAATCAGCTGATTTAATACGTGGTTTTGCCAAAGCAGAATAAATTGCTTCCAGCACATTCCTGCTTTGGTTCCTGCTCTACCTCAGCTGTAGGACACCTTGAGGTGACCTTATGCTGCCTGCTTTGACTACAGCACAGGAGGCTGGACCTACAGGGCCTCTTCCAGCCTCGGGACTCTGGGGCTCTGGGCCAAGGATGGCAAGGAGCTTCTGGAGTCTCCCCTGGCCAGAAGGTGGAAGCCTCAGCAGCAGAAAAAAGAAGAACCAATAAATAAGATGGAAAGCAGTTTATCTGGAAGAAAAAAATCTCTTCTCTAGCAGCTGAATAGCACTAGGGAAAAGCATGAAGCATGAAGCATGGCTGTAAGTAGCAAGAAGAAAACAGTGCTGATCAGTGGGCTTGGGAGTCACTTAGTGGTAAGGACAAGCCATGGTGTGGCACAGACAGCAGCTGGACAACCCCAGCAACAGCAGCTGGAGATCAAGGGGCAGGGAGGAAACTTTCTGAAACAGATTGCAGATCTCCGATTCTGTCTGCTCTTCTCTGATACATTGAAATTCACTTTGTAGCTCAATGACTGACTTAAATTAAATGATTAACATCCCCACTCTTACAGAAAGGATCCTCATCCCTTTATTATGAATTTAAATGTTACTTTGCATTTTCTGAGTGTCAACATGCATAATCAGGCTTGACTTCCTTTTGAGAAATATCAATAAAATAACAGCTTCTACTGTCAGGCTCTGGCACAATTCCCAGTCATTGAGCTACTTGAAACAACATTTGTCATTGCTAAAAACCATTTCTGAAAATAACACGAACTGCGCCGTAGAAGTTTAACTGCTGCCCTCTTTTGGGTAGGATAATTACTGCTCATCTCTGTCGGGATGCTCTACCACCAACAGACACAGAATTGACTCTGCGTCGGGAGCACAATGGCGGAATGGTTCTGTACACAGCATAATATCCTTGAATAGCCCAAATTCCACATGCTGTTTGTACCTTACAATCAGCAGTGGCTTGTCTATGAAGGATTTCTGCAGTCAGTGGTTTCTTTGTCCCTCTGTTCTTCTACGGTTCCTGTGGGGACGGAACAACTCTGTGCTGCAGGACACTGTGGATCACAAACTCAGATTGCAGGCTGAGTTTTAAATGAGTTTTAATTGCTTGCAGAATACCAGGGAGAATAGTGTAGATTTATCCAGTCTCCATAGCCTGATTTTCAGACGGTTTTCTCTTGTGCTGGGAAGCCCAGAGTTAATATGTACTTATATTAACATGAACATATTGTGCTTCTATTAAGATTCTTTCCCCTAGTGTCTGTATTTATTTTTAAAGCGAGTAACAGCAGTTAAGTGGTCACAAGGGGGATAACCAGAATCTGTCAGAGAAGATACTGGTAAATGTCCCGAGACAAAAGCAGTAGAAATGTAGAGGCAGGAAAGGATGTTTGAAGCTCAGAGAAAAGATATTAAAGAACACCTGTGCCTTTGCAAATCAGCTTCTAGTTTATTTTTACATCCTGGCATATGAGTCAAAAGTGAAACATTTCCCTTCAAGTGCCTGCACAGGCAGCTATAGCTGATCAGCGAGAAGAAGCAAGAGGTGACCAGTATGGAATCAATGGAGATTTTGGGGGGAAATGCCTGTGCCTGGGTGGCATGCTTTCCTTCCTATGCCACGCTTCCTTTCAGTGGACAAAAAGTGAAACAAGGGAGATGCATGTTCAGAAAATGTGTTGTTCTGTGGTCCCTCCAGCCTGCCCTTGCCTTTGGCTTCACTCGTAGCACTGAGGCTAAGCAGAGAGGATGCAAAGGCTGGTCACTAGGATTATCTTCCCTTCCCTCTCCCTAACAGACTCTTGAACAGTGGGTTGAAAGATGAATGTATCATATGTCAAATCTATGAAAGAAGCTGAAACACAGTTCCTAAAAGGTGTTTACAAGCATTTGATTCCTTAGTTGCCTCTCCTTCATTTAGACAGCTCTGGCAACTCTCTTGTTGCTGCACAACCATCACAAACTGTCCCCTCCTCCCGAGTCCAAATCCCATGGAGTTCCTGAATTCATGGTGCAAAGACACTCAAACATCAAACCTTGCTCCACTCCTTACAAGTTGCTGGGGGTCCTTCTTCAAGCTGATGCCAGGTTGGCACAAAACAAGGTTCTCACTATAGACAAGGGAGTGCTTACCTGACCAGAGAGCCTATTCTGTTAGATGTGTTCTGGGTATCTCTAAGGAGAAGGGTGGCTAATTGTGTCTTGCTTATTGGGGTACTGGAGTGAAGTGTAGGGTGAAGTTCCTGCATCAGAACATGATTTTTCAGTTTCTTTATTCCTTATCTGAAGGCAGATGCTACTGTATAACTTGTATAAATTTATATGAGTTTTCTGCATGAGATTTTTTGGTAAGTGCATATATTAATCTTTTAAAGGAGTGCCTCATTAACTGGAGATAGTTGGTCCCTCTCTAGCTTGATGTTGCTATTTATACAAAATAAAACATCTTTAACATGTGAAATCAAGAGAGCTTCCACTACATGAGAGCCAGTGCTCTGATGAGAGGGACTGTCACAAGAGGGTAAGAGAAACTTTTGGCTGCAGGAGATCTGAGGTCCAAGATCCTGAGCCCCTCTCCCACCTCCAGCCATGAGGCCACTGACTGTGCTCAAGAGAAAGCAGCCTCCTGTTTGTTCACAGGTGAGAAAGCTGGGGTTGGGTGTCTCCTGCCCACAAACAGATGCACAACTCTGGTCAGAGGTGCCAAATAGGGGACATAGGTGATGGGTTTTTTCTCTAGACCAAAATTGGTTGTCTCTGGTGGTTCTTTCATCAAAGGGCTGCTTTTAATAATATATCCAGCTCACCCTAAGAATTATTTATGGGACCTGGCTGTGTACTTTGAGGCTATATAAAATAAGTGACACCACAAGTTCAGGCACTGATGTCCCTTTTGTTGATCTACTCTTGGTGATTGTTAAGGCTGAGGTCTGGATGTCCTCAGCATCTGCTGATGCTAATGAGAGCTGAGAGCACCCCACGAACTCACTAGATTAAGTGCTAACCTTAATAACTGCTGATCTAAATGTTCCCACTCCAGCAGCCAAGGACAGGAAAAATGCTCTGGAAATTTAATTTAATCTCTCAGCATGAGTGTCCTGCATGGGGCTCATCCCTGCTGCTGGACTCTCTTCTCACAGAATGCCTCAGTCACCACCTTTGAGGGACATGCTGATTCCATGTTGAAATCTCCTTCTAAATCTGATCCCTTTAGGTGTTGTTTGGCTTTCACATAACTACAACCAAGTTAACTGTGCAAAAATTTGTGTTCATGATGTCTATGCCCTCATGAACTGGGCAGAGAGGAGGACTCATTGTTTAGTAACTGTGGAGCCCAAGGGTAATCACATCCCACAGGCTTGCTACATTGGAAAACCATTTTGTGGAGTAAAATGCAATGATGATAATAATCCCCAGATGCTGTAGGAGATGGAAGCCAAAGCTGTGGTTGGTAAAGGCCATCTCGTGGCAAGGCACTCGTGTTGTCATTTAAAAACAGTCCATCAGGAAATGTTCTTAGGTTAAAAGAAATAACTTGAGCCACCCCCAACCTTTCTGCATTACTGGTGGTATTTTAGGGACCCAAAAGTGAAGATGACATTTTCCAGTAGGCGCATACTGGGCAAGGGCTTGCCAACAGGTACAAACGACAGTCTGGCCCCAGTCACAGGGTGAGCCGGGCTGCAAAAGGAAAATGAATTTTATCTTTTTAGGTAGATTTTAGAAACTTCTCGCATTTCAAATTTAATTGCCTGGCAGTTTTAAAAATGGTGTCCAAGAATGCTTTTTAAGATAAATACCATAGTTATGTCAACTCCACAGATGTGCTAAAACAGTGCTATAACAAATCTGCTAAACACAGGCTGCCACAGTCAGGTCATCATCTTCATGCTGGAGCAGAGCACGGCAGACTGCTGTACAGCCAGTCAAGGAAGTGAACAGGGTGCTGCCAGACCCAAATAATTTTGGAAACTGTAATGGAAATGCTCCATTGCTGCATATTTTGGCCAAAGTGCAGACACATGCACACATTCAGCGTTCTTTGAAGCAAAGCCAAGATAGCTGTCACCTCAGAAGGTGCTTACAACAAAGTTACACCGTGTTGTAACCAGCAGCAAACTGACGGTCTGCTGAAATTTCCAAATATGAAACCCAGTAAGAAGAGTTCTTATTTCGCATTAATATCTGGCTTTATCCTGGCAAAGCCTTGAGTTTGAACTACATTATGTATTACTTGTATATTGTTCTCACCGCAGGTTTAATTAATATTGATGTCTAACAAGGGGCACTTACCTATCTGATTTTTAATATTCACTTTTCAAAAAAGCATCTATTTATAGAGTTGACTATAAGGTCAACTCTGTTTCAAATAACAGGTGACAGCAAAATATTTGAAGAGTAGTTCCAGTACGTACAAAAAAAAAAAGATAAAAGCACACAGAAAGGTCATCTCTTCATGCCAGAGAAACTGGATTAATCACTGTGTTACTCTGGGGACTACTATTGTTTGATGGGTCAGACCTACTCTGCTCTTTCCCAGTCTGGATCCCAGTTTAGGGTTGATTGTCCCCATCCAACTCTCTTTCTGTCTGTGATCATGTAACAGAACAGATTGATGATGGGGAGAAGCTCAACTGCATCATGTGAGGAGGAGTGTGTACAGGACCACTGCTCAACTCAGACAGAGGAGAAAATTTTTCTTTTTCCTTTAATTGTGCTAGACCAGCTGCTCTGCCTCCATTCACCATTGCAAATATACAGCACCCCTGGAATAAGTGCAGCAATGTCTTACTTTGAAAGATAGGAAAGGAAGGATGGGATCCAAACATAGGCAGCTGGTGTTCTCTTAGGCAGCCTCTGGATACAGTCCTGAATTAAACAGGTCATGAAGGCTGAATGGTGCTGTGGTTTCCAGAAGAGATTCCTCCCGTCAAGGATGCTGTTAATCAGCTGGCAAGCTGCATGGCTGCTACCAGCATGGGAGGGGGCATTTTGCTAAAACTGCTTCATGAAATAGAGAGAAGGTGGGTGCCTCTGGGACCCCACTTCCCTCCAAACAGTGTCACGGCATTTCTTAAGAAGCTGCCTCCAGCAGTGACAGCTGTTGAAGGGGTCTCTTGGGTGCTCCTCATGCCTCCCCTGCTTGCTCTTGCCATTTCACATCATAACCCAGTGCAGCTACCATGTCTCCAAACACCCTCTGCCACAGTAGTGGCCAGTCCTGTTTCAGGGGCACCATCTTCACCAAAATATTTACAACAGAGAAACCAGGTTCATGCCTTCTAAATAAAGGTGGATGCAGTTGCAAGAGTGGCTGAAAAGAGATGAAACTGCTTGTTCTCAAACAGAAGTTAATGCAGTTGCCATGATTATTCCATGATTTCAACAACACTGAGAAAATATGATTGATACACAGAGCTATGTTGGAGCTGGTACATCAGCCTCCAGCGCATTTCCTGACAATTTAGTAATGACCACTTCCTGGCTAATAAACACAGTCCTGTAGTTTATTTGCCTTAATCACCCTGGCCTTCCGCTTCAGAGTTCATCCAGTCCAAAACAACGCTCTTGCATTTCTTCTTTCTTTCTTTGTTTTATTTTTCAGACACATCCTAATGCCATAACTACAGCTAGCAAAGGAACAGGACAGGGGGCATTACATTGTTTGAACTATTGAAATGTCCCTCTGTTGGATCCCACAGACCTGCTATCACCTGTGGTCTTGTGTTTCTTCTCATTTTCCAACATATGAACACTAATACATGTTTTACTTAGATTATTCTGGAGGGGTTATTTCTAAATGAAGTTGCTGACAGTAAGTTATACCTATGCTAGCAAATAAAACAAATTCCGTACTGACAGTTTTAAAGAATGGAGAGATTCAAAACAGCAGCCATAGAATAAGCAAACACAATCTTGACCTGACTCCTGTCACACTTACTGTCCCAACATCCCAACAGAAACTTCTTTCAGCATTTTGTTCAAAGTACAAGTCCTTTGAATGCCCAACATAAACTGACCAAATGTAACTCAGCATAACACCTTCTTGTTGCACATGTGGCATTTCTCCCTCCTTGTCTGTACCAAAAGTTCGTTTGGATGACACCATTTTCTCTAAGACAAGGTAAAGGACAATTTTTAGTTGGTATTTCTGCGCACAGAATGTCACTTCCAAACCTTAGAAATGTCTTGTTTCACTGCATTTTACTGTGACACCCTGAAAATTTGACCCCTCTTGCCTCTTGAACAATTAGAGTCTGAGGAAAACTATCCTCTGAGTAAATCATCAATACCACTCTCCTTGAGACTAACAGAACTGTTTATCTCAGTTCTAGTCATTTAGGCAAGACTGTTTAATCTGATGCTCACTTTCAAGTGACAAATTATGTAGAATTACTGAAAAATGTGCTGGCAGACACTACAGCTAAGAATAATGTGAAGAAGGTGATTTACACGGGGAGAACTTCTGCTTATGAAGATGAGTAATACAAGGAATTATCTTGTCTTCTTCAGTTAAACTCCTAATAGGGAATATTTTCCTTTTGGCAAATTATCAATACATTATCAATTTCTTTTGAAATTTTAAGATAAACTGTCACAGCATGTAGAAATGATGTGTCGATACTGATTATAAATTAAGATTGCTATCTTCAGTTCATCAAAGCAGGACCTACTGGTTTTGATTGTATAGGACAATTACTCTCAATATTTAAATTTGACCTTGGTTGTTTGTTCACTAAGTTGTGTTGGGTTTTTTTAGTTTAAGCTCACTTTAAACTTGAATTTTTTTCAGACACTAAATTCATAATGAAGCATGCTACCAATGCCCCCCAAATCCCCAAGCCAAACCCTATTCAATCCCTGAGGAGTAAGAGTGATTCTATCAAATCCATGGTATTTGGGAAGCAAATTTTTAAAATGTGTAAGGTACAAAATATATTTCCATTATAATATTGTTATTGTTCTTTCCTCAATGGGTATTGTTTTGGGGGCAGACTAGGCTGCTAATAAGACTTCTGGGCTCCCAAAGCTGTGACGTGACATTCAGGAACTGCACTATCTGAATATGTGCTCGGTGCTTGCTCTTTCTATACTGCAGTGACTTTTCAGCTCCATGTCATTCTCTTCCTGGGACAGGGGTTTTCGTGACCATGGGACCTTCCATTTTAGGGAATTAATCTTACTGAACAATAAACCTGGAGGGATGATTTCCCTCCCTCCCCATCCCCTTTCTGTTTGTTTGTTTGTTTGTTTTTTGTTTAGGAAAGCTGCCCAGCAAGGGTCAGTGTGAAGCCTCACAAATACTTGTGCCAGAGCAGTGCTGGAGGCAGTGGAGACAAAGCAATGGCAGGATCCAAATGCTGCCTGTTGGATTTGCTGCTGCCCACTGCCCCTGCCATGTCCCCTTGGTTATGCTGGCATAACTGAGCCACTGGTCAGCATGCTGAGAGCAGAGAGCTTTGGCCAAAAAACAACCCAGTTAAACACTGGATGCTAATTTTAGCTGGATTGATTTTCTGAACCACTTCAGCGCATGGTGACATGGACAGTCATGCCAGCACAGTGGAGGGGCACAAAGGAAGTGCAGGGAATGGAAGGATAGTGTCAGGGTGGGCACGGTCGGGACTGCCAGAAGTGTTACTCTTGTTGAAAAATGTCAGTGTAATCCTATTGAAAGTAGCTCTGTCACTGCAGGAAAATCCATTAGTACAGTCCGGCCTGTCACGAGTCATCAGTCTCCACATCACTGTTTTTCTTTTGGAGCAGATCACACATTGATTTCTGGGCATCAGCTTTCACCTCTAATCCTGCCCTGTGCACAGGCTTCCATGGGAGTTACACATGGAATAGGTCTCAAGGTTTTGTCCCTATGAGACGAGGAGCTCATTAAGAAAAAAAGATTGTTTGAGAAATTCAACATCATGGTTTTCTTTATTCACCAAAATATTTGCAAGCAACAGCAATTTTAACAGACTTAGTTTGGGAAGATGTGCTCCTGGCAAATTTCAGCTGTGTACTACAAATATCCCTTTGAGAAGCCAAGGCTGCTTATCTGAGAGATAGGATGCCTTATAATGTAATATTTCAATTTCTTTATGGCTAACCAAATTATCTTGTATTTGCTTTTCCGGTCGATGCAAATGTAATCACAAAATAAAACTGCTGTGTGGTTAAATAAATCAAAACCTTTATCTGAAGAAACAAATGCAACTTCACCTGAATTTATCTGCATAACCATGTGAATGTAACTTCACAGACAACATTACACATGGACAACTGATAATGAAATCATTGTTGAAATCATTTTTACTATGCATTCCTTTAATACTCTGCTAACTGGGAAAGAAGACACGGAAGTCATGGCACGAGAAAGCTGTGAAGGCATCAAGGAGTTAAAGCAGGTTCCGACAGTGCATTGGCTCATAAAATCTTCAAATCCATACTGCTCAAAGTACTCATCTTTAACCCCAGCCATTATGTGAATCCATCTCCTAAGTCAACTGCAGCACTAAAGGGTTAAGGGGCTGGCAATGATTGTTCTTGCTTTGTAGAATAACTCTATGCTGAAATGCATAGGTCAGTAAACTTTTTATATGTATCTGACAAATTTGTTGAAATGATACTCAAAGAAAGGATGCAAAAATGCCTGGAAAATTGTGCAATGCTACGCTAATGTTTAACTAACATGCTTTCTGTACAAGACAAGATAGTCATTAGATCTATATAAAGTCTAATCCAGAATAGGAAAGCCTATATAGAGATGCCTTTATTTTATAGAAACAAAAATTTACAGAGGCCAATCATTATTTTATTCTAGATTAAATTTTCTGGAGTTCAAAAGCAGTTGCTCCATTTTTGCACAGAAAATTATTAGTTAAATTAAAGATGCTTAAGTTTATTAGAATAGAAATTATCAAAGAGAGAACTAGAATGGATTGCATCGGAAAGAAAATGACATGAGAGGATCATCTAGAGGAGTGTCTAGAGCCATAAAGATCAATCCATTGACAACTTTCCTCACATGTTCTTGTCAGTGGCAGCTTACAGCTGCCATGCAGTAGATCTAGTACCTCAGCAGTGCAGTCAGGGAACCCCAAAAAAACCATGATCAAAACTGGGTGCACAGCACATAATTGGCAAGCAAACAGCAGCAGTCACCTGGGCTTCTCTGGCCACTTCCAGGCAAAAACCCTTAACTAAGGTGAGATATCGATGGGAAGAACTGTGATCTTACTAAACCCCTCCTTGAAAACAAGAGACAAACTGAGATACTTGTCCATCAACCTCCCAGGACTAGAACACCACATCTGGGGACCAAAGGGAAACCTAAACCAGGAAAACCAGTTTCAGAGAATTATCCCCTAGTTCCCCTATGCTCATACTGGAAATTGAGTGGCAGTAGAAGGATTTGCTGACCACTTTCTTCATCTAATGTTACAGGGTTGGCCACCAAGGTACCCACCCATTTACCACCATGTCAAACCTCAAAACAGAGAAGGCAAAGCAGGGTCAGGGACCTCAGCTGCTAAAAGAGGGGCTGGCTGGGGGTCTCTAGAACCCCTGCTAGGAAGGGCTGGCTAGGAGGTGAGCACATACACAGGATGGTGGTATAATCTAAAATTTGTATACAGCTGTCTGAGACCTCCAGGTCCACACAGTTGTTTGAATTAAATGCCCTATGGGGAGTTGATTCTACTACTAAGAAAATCCATGGTGAAGTCCCTGAGGGGCTGCTGCTGAAGAACAGAGATGGTATTTCTGCCATACAGACTGCATTGCAAAGGGACATGTCGAGGGCTGGAGAGCCTATAAATAGATCCAATTTTAATACTTTTATAAATGGCTTGAGAACAAAAAGTAGAGCACACTAATGAAATCTGCAAATAGTATCCAGGCACATTCAGTAAAAGATTATTAACAGGACTGTAAAAGGGAAAACTAAATTACTTTGATACATGGAAAAATAAAAATGCCACGAGGTTTTTTACTGTGTGAATTCTGGGATTAGCCCTCTAAAATTCCTGCTATATGTGTATTCCTATGTGTGTATGTGCATCAGCTGATTTGGGGACACCTAAGCCACTAACTAAAATTACACAAATGTGAAACTAGTGGAGACAGTTCTATCACCTTGGTCTATGCATTTCCAATAGCTACAGAAAAAACAATGGCCTTGTAAAATGTCATCTGGAGTATCACCATGCTGGTGGTCATTTTTTGAGAAAGATCAATACGTGTCGGAATAGAAGAAGCATTATTTATGGAAAGGAATTTATTTATGGGAAAAATCTCTTCTAATTCTATATGAACTCACAAAATGAAGAACAAGGGCAACATAATATTCTAAATATACCTAGGATAAACATGAGGAAGCAAGGAAGAAAATCTAAATGGAAGAAAGAATAATATCTGTCCATGTGCCAGCAAATATAGTGAAAGTAAATAAGTTGGAAGTCAGAAAGATTTACAACTCTCCAAGTCAAATAGCTGTAATAGCTGTTCAACAAGAGATGTGAGGACAAGAAAATTAGCTCACCTTAGACACTATCATCTTGTGCATGGCTGCATGTGACTCTGCAATGTGAGTGGCTTAAATTTAGAACTCTTATCACTTCTGATTTATCACTATCTGATTTATCAGAATTATATTATTATTTTAGGCAGTAAGCTTCCACTCATAGGTGATAGACAACGTTTATTTTTCCTGTTTGACTTGGTTAGGCTGTCATACTTCTGGTCATACCAACTATCCACATGGATACTAATCTAATACTAATCTCTCTGATAAGGCTACCAAATGTTTGGACTATCTGCTATAATTGGACCTGCTAAAGGATCTTCCTAATGTCTCAACACACCATGAAAAATAATACTAATTTTTTCAATAAAACAGTCAAATCCACGTGATGCTAACAAGAAGAGTTCATTTGTAACAGTGCAGTGCTGTGATGTGTTACAGGAGGCAGTGGGGACGTGCAAAATCCAGGCAAGGCTTTCAGTGTTTCAAAACTAAGGTGCCAGTAGTTATCCCACCAGCAAACTTGGCAGGTAAGAGTGATGGACACAGATCATACTAACTTGTCACCCAGGAATCTCCTTCTAAGGTACACTGTCATGTTTCATCCATGCAACTCAAGGGAAGAAAGAAATTCTTTGAAAATCCAAGTTTATTCTGAAACTGCCAAAGCTGAAAAATTTCCTCATTCTTAGGATAAGCTTTTCAGGGAGCTGGTGCAAACTACAGACCCAAACCGAAGCAGTAAAATGGTTCTGTGCAATGATCATTCTGTTCATGGACCCTCAGCTACTGGAGAATCTGTCACTGGCAGGGCAGGTATTTCTGCTACTTGCTTTTTCTGTATATGGGACAAAAGTAAAGAGAAACTAAATGATGAATCCTGTAGCATATTTCTGCTGCAACTCCAAAAGTTAGCCACCTTCACATAGCCTATGTACAGCTAACTACTGGACCTTGCATTCTCTATTGCAATTGATTTCATTATATGGCACACACTTGTGGTGATTGTACAGAGGACTGGTCAGCTGAGCAATTATCTTGCTTTCCATGGACTGCCTTCAAATTAGGAAATGGCTAGATGATGAACCAACTTGCGAGTACCCCATGATATTTCTGCATCCAGGAGGAAAATTTTTGAGCAAAAGTTTGTGTCAGAGCTGCTTAAGGGAAAACCTCCAAAGCAGTATGGCAGCACTTCCAAACACAAGTAAAACAAGCCTGTGGGTGTGCACGTGTGTGTGTGTTTGTGTTAAGCTGTAAAGGCTCCTTTGGGCACCTTCTGTGAACTACCACAGATATTTCACCTGTCAGCTTCTCCAGACCCCACTCTTTTGTACCTATACAACACACAGGGAGAGTCACACATCCAGATTAGGCCCATGAATCCCCTAGTACTAAGGTGGTAAGTCTTACCTAAGAGTCTTGCTGAGGATTTCCACTTAGGTGCTTGCTTTTTATGCAGAATCAGTGACAACTTGGCTGTGACTTGTAAGTTACTGAAAGGAAGGAAAAGTCACCTCCTAAGCAGATGACCTTAGGAATAAACTAATAGGAGTAGGAAGCCCTTTGCAGGCATCTTTAGAGGAGGGTCAGAACAGAACAATTTCAGAGGACAGATTAAAGTATCATTACTCTAGCCTATGCTAATCAAAAGTGACTCAATCTTAAGTGAATGACACTTAAATGAAACAAGTAAGTGTCTAGAGACAGTAGCCTAAAATACACTGGTGCTGCATTGAACCCTTTTGGGTTGGTAAGTTTGCCTTGACAACAGCCTTGAGATGAAAGAGGCAGTAAGCTGGCAGTCTGAGCTGGCATTTGTGTCGTTCAACAGACATACCTGCTGCATGAAGATTTTTAAGTGTTTGTTACAGACATGTTGAAAAAGGCTAGCTTATGCTATCATCCTATCATCTAGTGTACTAGGAAAGTGTTCCCAAATACTCCAGAAGTCCATGGCAGAGGCAGCACAGAGGCTGTGTGGAGGAAAGCATACGTATTTTCCAAATACTTAGTGTAAGTTATCACTGATAAACTTCCAAGTGTGAATCATAAGCAACATATTCTGGTCAACCAGTCACAAATCCTAAAGATAACTCTTAAAGTCAAAATAGCTAAAGATAACTCTTAAAGTCAAAATAGCTAAATTTAGTGACTGTTCTGTTCAGCTCCCCCTTTTCTCAGCCCACTGCAGTGCTAACCCTGACACGGTAGTTGCCAGACAAGTGGAGTCAGGAAGAAACAGAACGTAAGCAGATACAAAACCAAATACAGCAGGTTCCCTGTAAAACAATTAATGCACTCACTTGTTTTAAACAATGCTTAAGATCTTGCTCTTACAGCTTCAAATACAGGAATGAGTATCACAAGATGCCAAAAGTCTGTATCTAGTAACGCTGCCTGCCTAGCCTAATTTTTTAACTCCACTGACATTTTGCCACCCAATGTCAATCTACTCCCATATAAGGACTTGTTTTTGAAAAGCCAGTTTAAGTGCAAGGTGTGTGCCTCAATTCTTGGGCAGAATATTATAATATAATATAATAAATATTGAGTGTGACTCAGCTGCCTGTGTGTCTGACATCCTCCTGAATTCCCCTTCTGCAGGCTGCTGTTGTGGCAGCTCAACTGCTGCTTGGTGTGTGCTGTGGCTGATCCTGGCCGCTGACTGTTCACTGCTCTGACAGAGTCACAAGTGTGTGCACACACACAACAACACAAAACACCAATTCCCTATAACGTCATTCTTAGCCCCTGTATCTCTGTCTGTATAATATGGTCAATAATTGGTTTGAATCTTGCTTCCAGTAAGACCCAGTCTTGCAATGTGGAGGTTAAATACCTAATATTTTACCTCTTCCCAATTAAACTAATCTATGACACATTGCATTCCTTGTCAAACTCCATTTTTAACAAAACTGAGAAGTTGAAATTATTACTTGAATGACTAATCCAGCTTTGCAGCACTGCTTACTGTTGTTTTGTAAGAAACAAACTGAGCGCAAGTGACCAACAGCACTGGGCGGTGTTATCAAATTTGCTCACAATAATTTTGGTAGAAGCTTTTCCTCCAGAGGGGAATAGTGACTTACTGTGCCCAGGTAATTTGACTGAGGCCATTTGCATGGAAGTCTAGCCAGGCTGTCTGAAGGACTTAATCTGAATTGTTTTGAAGTGTCTGGTGGGAGATCTTCTGTGTCGCTGGAGATGAGCATCACAGACCACCACAAGTGGAATAGCTACTACAGGAACCAATACTCTGAACAGACCTCTGCTAGGCACTGGTGAAAAGACAGCAATAAATCAGGAAGTATTGCAGGAATTTATTGCAGAATTTATTTGCAATTTATTTGCAGAATATATTGCAGGAATTGTTGCAGAAATCCGTGCAGTGAAGGTAGGTGTTAGGAAAAATAAGCCTGGAAAAGGAAGCAAATTGGACGTCCCAGCCAGAGAAACAAGATCTATGGAGAAAATAAACACAGGCTATGCAGGAAGAGATCTCTTGAATACTGTTGGAAATCGAGCTTAGGAACACCTTAGGAAATCAAGCACAGAAAATAA
The DNA here is from genome assembly GCA_013397915.1 of Daphoenositta chrysoptera. NCBI lineage: Eukaryota > Metazoa > Chordata > Aves > Passeriformes > Daphoenositta > Daphoenositta chrysoptera. Next base: position 750,563 of record VZRO01008585.1, read on the forward strand.
ATCAAGATGTATGTCCTGATAGGAGAGGATGGTTTCTAAAGCTTCTACCTAACCAGTGATGAAAGATTAATTCTTCCCCAAGCTTGCCACTTGCATGCGTGCAATCGTCATTGCGCTTTTGTACTAGTGATCCACTTCCCTGCTGACTTTGATTTCCTTACCTCATCTAATTCACTGCTCAGTCACTTCTATTTCCTTACACTAGACTTTGTCAGATGGTCCTGACTACAACAGATCTTTGCTAGTTTCATTGTATGTGTGCATAGGACTGCATTTAAAACAAAGCAAACCTAAATCCATGACTGGTTTGAACAACCAACTCTTGTTTCCTTTTCCTTAACATTTTAATCTTTAGCCCAAACTGGCAGTAGTTGGCTGTTTTCAGCTGTGGGAGAAAACAAAGTAGAGAAGGACTGCTAGAGCAGGGAGCCCAGGCTCCACTACCAACAACACTCTTTCTGGAAACGAGTCCAAAACTTTGAACTATTTTAAGAGGATTAGCACCACAAAAGAGGAAAGCGTGAAGGAACAATGTGATGCATCTTTTTTAGCCAACAGCAGAAATAGCTTCAGCATTCCCTCTGACAAGATAAATGAACAATCAGCTTTTCTAAGACTAGCCAAGAGAACATTAAGATTGTAATATAGCTGAGAGGAAGTGTGACTACTTGAACATGTAATTTGTACTGAAGATTACTCCACTCAGTCCTCCCACTCAAAATGAGGACAAGATATACCTGATGATGATATGGTAAAATGCATGGTTTTGAATACACATATCATACCACTTGTGAAAGAGGAGTGGATTTAATGAACATGCTGAAGTGTGCCCAAATAGACAACTTCAGGGCAGAAGGGATAGATACAGATTGATCAAACCACAATGCCTATTCAGGGAACTGACAGATGGATCCTGTGGTGTCGTACCTTACCTAAAATGGAATAACTGCCACAGCAGTATAGACTGGAGTCTGACCGAAGTAGGAATCTGGAGGTCCTGGTGGGCTGTGGCAAGGAGAGCATGAGGAGGGCCACTCCACGAGGATGAATAAGCTGAGGTTGACCACAGGAAAGGCAGGGCAGTGCTCTCACCAACCAGGGTGCAGTTCCATAGGATTTGGGTAGGGCTGGAGTGGTGACAGGTCTTCTTGAGAGTCCAAGACAAGGCAAGATAATGAGTCATGTCCAGAGTCCAGACAGAAGGTGAAGCCAGAAACAGTAGAAGACAGAGTCAGAGTAAAGGTCCACGCAGAAGAAAGGGTTGAAGACAAGGCTATATAATACATAGGTCCATCAAGGAAATACAACTGATGAGCTACGATGAGAGGAGATTGGACTTAGCACAGGCATACCTACAGCACTGCACGTGCTAAAGTCCCAGGTGAGGGTGTCAGGGCAGTTAAGGCCCAGCCACGCACTTTTCTTGGCCTGACAGGAACCAAGCTATACATAAGTGAGCAGAACACCACAGCGATGAGCAAGGCTACCTTTATAGAGACATATTAGGTTGTTTTTACAGGCATGCAGCCAGTGGATCAAAAGAAGTACTAGTCCTCTTTACTCAGCACTTGTTACATCACGTCTGGAAAACCACATTACACTCTGGGGCCTGCACTGTGAGAAAGAAGCTGACAAATTGCAGTGAGTGCAGCTGAGGGCAGTCAGGTTGGTGTGGGGGTGGGAGCACAGGCCCTGTGAGGAAAGGCTGAGGGAACTGCATCCAGTTGAAAGGGAACTCAAGAGTTTTCTTGGGTTGAAATGGAACCCAAGGCCTGAAAGGGAACCCAAGAGTTTTCTTGCAGTACCTGAGATTATAAAAAAAAATGCAGCAACACTCTCTACTGATGTGCACAGCAGCAGGATGAGGGGTAACAGTCACATGAGGACATTCTGATTTCAGGGGAAAAAGAGGTCACCATGACACCAATCAAGCATTGACATGGTAGCCCCGAGAGCTGTTCACTCTCCATTCTTGGAGGTTTTCAAGACACTGCTGAACAAAGCCCTAAGCAACTTGATCAGAAGGCTGAAGCAACAGAAGGTGTGTGTAGAGACCTCTTGAGCCCTCCCAACCTGAAAAATACTATTTCTATTGCTTTCATGGCTATTCAAGAGTGCTGCTAAACTCACAAGGCCACAGGAGAATAAAAGACCTTTGAGCATGCTGAAAAAGTTGTTGAAGAATCTCATTTTAAATGTAAGTTACAAGTACAGAAATACTCAACTGAAGTAGTCCTTTACTGAACACAGAATTCTTTAAAATAGTTTTTTCATACCTTTCAGGGATTTTTTTTTACATTTTACCTCTGTGTACACAAACTTCTAAGTCTTTAGCTTTTGTTTCACTGTTCTTTAGAGTGAGACTCATTGTACATTGCATTGTTTGCCCAATAAACACACACCAGGGCTTAAGTGTCTTGTCACACTCTCACTACCTTTGAACTGCTCCATCTCTGACTGTTGTTCAATTTTCTGTATATTCATCCCTCCTTTCAGAGCAGCCCTGCTGATCTCCCCACATTCTTCAACTTTGAAGTTGAATGTTACCCTGAAATGCATGTAATATTCTAGCATGAATTACATTACCTCCTAGGTTTTACCCTAAAATCAATCATTTACATGGTCCTATTGCTACTTTTCAGCTTGTCTAGTAATGAGCACTGCCATGCCCTCTTCAGCATTGGCAGCTGTCATTTCTTAGGAGAAAAATACTTGCATTTTTCTTTGGAATAGGAAAGATGGATTTCTTTCTGTCATTCATTTCCTCGATTCCTTCTTCTGCCTTTGGCTATTACAGTGTATCACCTGCATGGAAACATTGTCCATTTACACTCAGATTATGTGAACAGTCTACAGGCATTCAACACTCCTATCAGCCTGCTCAGTTAGCTGATAAATTCCAAACCTTGTGTAAGTACAGCACTTGAAGTCAGCTAATGCCTCCCCAAGGCTGGGAGAACTATGGCTGGAAACACCTGACGCTGTTAAGAGCAGAGTGGTCCAGTGTGTTCAGGGGATCACAACAGCTGATGGTGCTCAGTCCTGTGAGGGACGTGCTCTGAAGGGGATCTGGCCTGGGCCTATTCACTGAACACTCCTTGGCAGTTGCAGAGCTTCCATTTTGGCTTCATCTGAGGATATCAAAGCTCCGAGTCTGCTCCAGTGTGCAAACTGAAGTGGAAAGCATCAGATTTGTTTAAAAGGCAAACTCTTCAACCAAAATGAAATGCCAGTGAAGGTGTAATCTGAGAGTCCTTTTCCTCCTTTGGGTGCACAACCTTTGGGTTCTCTTCAGCATATCTTTCAGAGTTGACACTGTCTTGTAACTCACAACCAGTAACATGAAAGGAGCTCCAGGTGGATATAAGTGGGGAAAAGTGCATTTTAGAACAATTTTAAACATTGGCGCTTTTTTTTGTCTGCTGTAAACCAGTTCATTTATTAAGACGCCGGCCATCCTCTCTCCTCCCCACCACTTTCTAAGCTGTATTTTATAAACTCAGCTTCTCATCCCACCCCAGATCTGCAAGCACTGCTATGCACAAGGGACTGCCAGCACCCAGTGCCTGCGGCCGCGCTGGCACCTGAGCTTATTGGGAAACACAAGGAAGTGCATGCAAGTCTCCAGGGCGGGTGCCAAGGGGATGGTGCCAGGCTCTTTTCAGTAGTGCCCCGCGACAGGACGAGGAGCAATGGCCACACTAAACACAACAAGTTCCACCTCAACGTGAGGAAGGATTTCTTTCCATGGAGGGTGGCAGAGCACTGGAACAAGCTGCCCAGGGTGGTTGTGGAGTCTCCCTTTCTGGAGACATTCCAAACCCATCTGGACGCCTTCCTGAGCAACCTGCTCTAGGTGACCCTGGCTTGGCAGGGAGGTTGGACCGGATGATCTCCAGAGGTCCCTTCCAGCCCTAACAATTCTGTGATT
>VZRO01008585.1:754856-838220 GCA_013397915.1 Daphoenositta chrysoptera
CCCGCTCCCCGCCGCCCCGGGCAGGCTCTGCCGGCTGCCCGCGCCCCGGCTGCCCGCGGGGTGCCTGGCCCCGAGCGCCCGCCCCGCCACCGTCCGCCGCCGAGACCCTCGCCGAAGTTGCCAGTGAGCAACTCTCCCTCCCTCTCTCCCGGGGCCGGGGCCCCGGGCACCTCCCGCGGCGGCGGAGGAACGGCGGGAGGTCGCGCCCGTCCCCAGCCCGGCGGGGGCAGCGAGGCGCCTTGGGCAGTGTGGAAGCGGCCTCGGGAGTGGCGCGATCCGGTTCCAGAGTTTTCCTTTAAGCGGAGGAGCACGGAGGAGCCAGAGGCTCACGGTGCTGCCGCCTTGAAGCTAAGCCATTTGGGGTGCTTCGCACTTGATCTGTTTATTATCAATTAACTGTTCCTGCTGACTGTGTGTTATCTTGTTTTCATAATTGCGTGGAAAAGAAAGCCCATATGGCAAAGATCAGAAATGCGATGGAGCTGGACACCGGTAGTGACCATTGGTGTTAAAACATCCTAGTTTTGCATCCTTGTAAAAGACTTGTTTGAATGAAAAGCTTCTGTGTTGGCAGATATAGTTTACAGGTCTTTATTGCAGATCTTTTGTACATGTCTAGCTGAAAGCCTTCCTCACAGAATTTATCTTACCAAAAAGTGATTCTGGTAGAAATAAAGTTTATAAGGTGTTGATATTAATGGGATTTCAAAAGAACCAAAGAAATAGTAGCAAAGTTTTTCTGGTATCAATCAGTGACCAGAACCTGAACGATTGTGTTTTAATGTCTTGCTGAAGTAGCCTGACTGTAAAGTGAGAGGTGATCAGCTTTACTCCTGGGTGTCCCATCAAAATATGCGTGTTACTCCTTGTGAAGTCAAAGCCTGAAGAACATTGACTGTGTTTCCAAGCAGGATAGTAAAGGTAAATAGCTTGCCAGCAAGCACTAGTCCTTTTAGAAAAATACTTCTCAAAGTGTGCCACCAGTAGTGGGTTTCAAGCTTCGAGCTGCTTTGTACTCATGCTTGCTTTACAAAACATGTCTGTGTAGACTGTTAAATGTTCTGGTAGGGTCTGTGTATCTCTGTTTTAAGAATAACATAAATGCAGTAATTACCAGGAGAGTTTGACTGCATAAGGAAAATCAGTAGTAAGTATTACTGTATAACAGAACATGTGTGTGGAATGAAGGTGGTGGTTAAGTAGTTTTCAGTATCAAACCGATAGCATGTGGAGTGGCATCTCCAAAGTCTTACATCTGTGCTTGAAGACTAAATGTAACTTGTGTGGGCATTATTTCCCTGGCATAGCCCTGCTAGCACAGAGAGGGAAAACCAACTTACTGTGGAGTTGAATTAAATGAAAACCTTAATACAGTGAAAAGGTGCAGGCCTCTTATGGTAATGTTTGTGCTTCTGTTGAAGAATAGTTGCTGAACTGGATGGTAAAAATACGTCTTGGGTCTGCAAGCACATGGATGTTAGGATCCTTGTTGAATTTCTACCTTTCTCCCTACAGGCTCTGACAGTATGCAACCTGACTTGTGGTATTTAGCTTTTTCTTCTTTTGTTTCTTTTCCACAGCTGATTTTGGAAGTTTCATAGACAACACTAACCTGAGAAGAATTAGTTAGATGGCTCTTATCGAGGAAGCTGCATGAAACAGAGATATTCACTAAAGCTGTCCATGAGGGTTAGGACCCAGAATAAGGTTTTAAGCAGGGTTGGCTGTGGAAGAGCTGTGAGAACTGTTTAGGATTATTGCTCTGTGTTCCTTCTCAAAAATCATCAAGTCTTTGGAGGGATGCAGGAGAGGAGTGCAGCTCAGCAGGTGCTTCACAAAGGTGAATGTGGGACCCCAGAGACTGAAAGAGTTATGAGCTCTGCTCCTGTTCTGTCTCGCTAGCAACTGTGCAAAAAGAGGGGCCTAATTGTGTTTCAGGACTGTACCTGGACAATGATGATTTGAATTTCATTTAGCCAGAGGGCTGCACTATTTGGTAAAAGGTCTGCTTGGGGATGAGGATGGGAAGTTACCTCTGTGTGGCAGATGGGAGGGGTGAACTGATCAAGCAAACTGCTGGGATCACTTAAGAAGGTATTTACATAAAAATCTGAGGACTTGTGGGGTGGAGGGTGATGAACCTGCTGCTAGTGTTGGAGGTCATGAGTCAAGGTCGGCACTTTGCAGTGCAGCCATACCTGAAGCAGTGGGAAAGGGCAGAGCTGTGAATGGTCTGACAGTAGATGGCAGAAGGTTTTGACTGGGGAGGGAGCTGTGGAGGGATTCAGCAAGGTTTTCTTGTGACAGTGTTACAGCTGAGACAGTAGCAATCCTTGCAAAATACAGATGGCTAGGGATGCATTGCAGGTGTTTCAGCATTTCAAAACAGAGCAGTGGTGGTTTACTTGATACTTTTCTTGATTTCAAATTGAAATATTGAACCTTGAGGAGAATAATGGTGTGCTAATAAAAAGACCTGAATGTGTTTAATTAACTTTGCTTGAGGATAAGTATGGATTACTGTGAGCTCGCTAAACCTTTGATAAGTATTTTCATAATTCTTTTTTTTCATTGCTCTGGGTTAGTTGAGTTTTCCTTTGGAAAATTACTTTTTAGATATCAGATAAAGTATGCCCAAGTTCTGATCTCTTAAATTGCTGATCCTTACGGACTTTACAAACCATGATGTGCCATGTTTGAAAACTGGAAATGCTCAATCTTTTCTCTCATCAAACTCTTCTACAGCTGCATAGAAATGCTTTTCCTTTGTTACCAGTAATGCCGTTCAACAGGTTCAAGGTAGCTCACATTCAAAAGGCTTAATTTGAAAAAGAATTGGAATTTGGTGTAATTGAAGAGTTGTTATAAAAGATGAAACTTATGTTATCATTAGCTGCCAAATATGACTTTAAAGGCTAGTACTGTGACAATTTTCTTTAATGTGTGTAAAAGTATTTGCAATAAAAAAAATGATACGCAATTCCTTTCCAGCAAAGCTACATGGGGTTTACTTGAAGTAAGATCCTTATTAGTGCTTTGCTATGAAGATTTTCAGTGCCAGTCTGGTATCTACCTTTGGCCCATGTGACTGGCTTCGTAAAGACCATACACCAACATCTGTATGACCTAAATTAATTTACTCCTCCTCCATTTCCTACTGGCATGGCGTCCCCTGACCATGTATCTCCTATCTATTATGTTCTGTTTAGCTCAGGTAGTAATTAATGCCAAATATAATTAGTACTAGTTAAGCACTGTTTTAATAGCTGTCTTTATGGATTAGAGAAGACATTGGTTTTATTATTAAGGAAAGAAATGTAAATTTCATCCCAGAAGTGAGAGGATGAAGTAGAAAGCATGCCTAACACCATCTAGTTATTGCTGAGAGTTTATTAAAGGAGGTTGAAATTTTCTAGCATATGATATTCTCTGACACCTAAATGTAAACTCACAGGTTATTGCTTGTTCACCCCACCTCGCTCCAAAAAGGGGTGCTCTGTTCTACCTGCAGCTCTGCTTTTTTTCTTGTGACCCTGAGCAGAAGATATTAATATTGCTGAGATGACATAGGAATTAAACAAGGGAATGGATTTCTGTCAGGTTAGCAAGATGTATTGGCTATCTGTGCAGCCATTTAGGTTGCAGAGCTCGCACAGGGGCACTGAAATTAGATTGTTGGACACGTACAGGGCTGGTCTGCCCCGTTAGTGGTGAGCTGTCAGGTTGGCTCAAGTGTATAATATACCTTCACTGTACAATTTACTTGATAACTCAGACTCTCCTGATATTAGAAATGCCAGACTCCACTTAGAGGTGCACACTGAAAAGAGAAGAGGTTACAAGTTTCGGAAAGGAACATTCCAGCTGGAGAGAAGACCAAAAAAAAAAAAAAAATCACATTAAGTGTAATTGGTGAGGGCAGTGAAGCAGACTGTGTGGAGAGGCTATGGGATCTCCCATCTTTGGAGATATGTAATACTTGACTGAACAAGTCCCTGAAAAACCTGGTCTAACTTTGAAACGAGTTCTTTTTTGGGCAGGGGGTTGAACGAAGTAGGTTCAGAGGTCCCTGTTAAGCTACTCTGCGTGGTGTGGCTCTTGGAAGGTTCAAAGAACATTTGAGCAAAAGCTTTTGCAGAAGAATTCCATTCTTTAAAAGTTTGTAAATGTTCTGTTTTGACTGTGGTCTCTTTCGAAGGGTGGGTGTTGGGTGTGTGGGGGGTGATGTGGATTCTCACATCACCACCTTCTCAGGCTACTACTTAGTTTGTGATTTATCCTGCTATTCTGAGGGAGATTTCAGGCTAAAGTTGGGTAGTCTGACAGTAGTCATAAAAACTTCACTTTCAGAGCTTCGAATAAGCTTACAGAATAAGAGCGTAAGGGAGCACATTAGTAAGACCAGATTGTTTATACCATGATAGTTTGTATGGTTGGCTCTTTAGACCTACCTTTCTTGGAGATCAGGGCTGTTGTCATAAGTGTATGAAAATGTCAGAAAATAAACTCCCTTGTCTTCTAGCTAGTCCTCAGAGATCAGAGGAACTGGGTGAGATAGGCTTAATTTCTCATTTATAACCAGTTAGGCACTGAAGTCTGGTCACATTAAATAAGAACTTTCATGGTTGTGGACTCATGAATATTCTGGTTTATTGAAGCAGCAGAATATAGATTCTTATTACATTGCTGATACTAGACCTAAAAAATATAAGTGCATAGCTCTGTGTACAAGTGTTTCCAGGTAAGTTCCAATGCAGTCAGAGACAGAAATCTTAGCACAGAGTTGTTGCCTTGGGGAGGGGAGAAGAGCAAGCCCATTGACTTATCTGCAGAGTGGGGTTGTGTTCTTGTCTTTTCATAGTGGAGGATTTCAAATATCAATTCTATACTTTTTGGACAAATGGGTGAATGAGTGTAGTCAAAAATCACTGGCTTCCTGTTGTTGGCATCATAGATGTGGGGTGGGGGGACATCTGTTCTCCACCATCTCACATCTTGACATAACCAGCCAATCTGTCTTCCACAAGGGCCATGACAATCCTTACTCCACAAGGAAGTTCAGTTTCTTGTTGCAATTTGTCTTCATTGTGAGGCAATTTTTCAGACTGTGAAACATGGCTCATAGTTAGGGTGAAAGGGAGAGATGGACTAGCTCTGCTTTTGTTATGGCAGGTTGCCTGTTGGAAGAAATCAGATAAATGAATCATTCCCATGCTGAGAAGATTTGTGAAAGTCCTCCAAGTTGTCACCCATAAAACAAGCAGGATGTGTGCTATATTATGGCTGGAATAGGCAAAACATCTGCTCAGATGAGTTTTTCCAGTAGTGGCCTCTACCTGCTGATTTAGAGACGGTCTGAAAAGTAAGGATAATCCTTTCACTAGTGGACACTTTATCTTATTTGAATTAGCAATTTCAAAAGCTTGATGTGTTATCGTTGTTTTATTTCCACAAATGTGTCCAGTTGTTTTTGGAATGCTTTTTTTCTTTTTGTTTTTCTGTATATTATTTAGTCTCTCTCTCTCTATATATATACACGCTTGTCTGAATGTAATGGGGTTTACAAGTGTTTTTGGAAAAACCCAATATAGTCATTTGAGTGAAGCCCGCTGTTTGATAATTTAGTTCTTAAAGTATGAGAAATATCTATAAAATGTTCTGATTTTTCTTTTACAGTATTCCTTGTGATTTTTGTAATTCTCTATCGTATTGCACTCTCCAGTCATCTCTTAGCTAAACTGAAGGGTCTTGTCATTTTTTCATGTGGGATATTTCCCCATACATCAAACCATCCCTCTGTAATTTTTTAGATTTATGATACTGTTATTGAATGAACTGACCAGAACTACATTCTTTTGTGATGTGTGTACTTGAGGATTTTAGATGGTTGTAAATTTTTTATATTCTTCTATATTCCTTTCCTAATAGTACTTAACGTTGTACTTTCCTTTATTGCTTCAGAGCAGCAAGGTGATGTTTTCAGAGAACCATACCCAAACCATCCATATTATTTTTTGGAGCAGTACTGAGTAACTTAGGAGTCCATGATATATATGTATAATTTTTTCTTCTTTTGCTTAAGAACTGGTATGGTTGGCACATTTTACAGTCACACACAATTCAGATTACAGCCTGGGAGATAAGTACATGCAGTGTGCACCGTGCTAGTGAAACTCTTACTTGGGAGCTGGGAACAAATGTGCATGGAGCATATCTGTAATAAGGTGAAGAGTTGAGGTTAGGGAAGTGATAACTGATAGAGGGTTTTATATCTTTGAGAAGTAAACATCGTGTTTGATGAAATTAAAATCTAGTGAAATAGGATTCTAAATGCCTAGGGTTTATTTCCTCTGACTGTTTCACAGAGGGAGTATTTTTCTTTTTGAATCAATATGTTTCATACCCATTTGCATGTTACTGTTGCATTGGCATACTTCTATATTTTGTTCTGAGTAATTGATGTAAATACTGTGTCCTTGCTTCTACATTCATCTGCTGGGGAGCTTCATTAGTCCATAACTCCATCTGGATAATTCTTCTTCAGGCACTACCTACTACTGTTTTCCCTTTAACCTGCTTCCTAAGAGTCTTATCGTTGTTGTGCTAATCTGTGTTCATTAGTTAATTAACAGCTTTCCCTATGGAGAGGTGGAAGAAATCCTCTTGATTATTAAGTTGAGCTGATCCTGTCACAAGCAGATAAGTAAAATATTCCTTTTCATCAGTTTCTGACAGTGTTTTGATTCTAAAAAGTCTGTCTGAATTAGGCGTACATAGGATCTCTGCAATTTTGATGCGTGCTGGGGTGTATGAGTGGCATAAACCCACAGATGTGCTGGGAGATATGACATACAAGGGAAGGTGTCAGATCTGAGCTGTAGGAGACATTGGTCCTTTGGACTTTACAGTCCAAAACATCTTGTTGAATAGGGAGTGATTGTTTATCTAGGGATTTTAGGGAATGAAGGAAAACTGACAAGAGGATATATTTTAAATAGTCCCTCTTCTTCCTCTTTCCTGTCTCCCAAAAGGGAAAACCTCAAACTTTCCTACTTCAGAGACATAACCATGAGTGGCTGCTATACAGTGCTGTCTTTGATTCTGCCAAAACATAGGCTAATAGTACACCCACCTGAGTGGTTGCATAGTGAACTAGATTGGGAAGTGAATGCAGGGAGAAGAGAGTCTTTTAATTAAAGTAATATTCACTGTGTTGCATTAGAGACAATTCTACTGCCTTGACTGAGATGAGAGTGCTTGCCTATGCTCCTGTAAGAAGGTTTGGTCAAATTATGTTGTTTAGCCACTTAAGTAGTTGCATATACATTTCTCTTTCTTTTCAAATCAAGACTGATTTTTTTTTAGTAGAAAATACAGTAAAAGTTATTTAAGTTAATGTAGAAGCAAGTGAATGAAGGTTTTTGCTTTTGTAACTTTGTAAGTCAGATAAGTTGGTTTAGTGCTGCCTACCAAATTCAAAATTTACAGAATTACAAAAGTGAAGAAAAGCTAAAGGTATATCATGATTTGTGCTGAAATTATGAATTTCAGTCTTCGTTGTCATATAGGCCAGCTGTGTTATGTGCAGCTGTGCAAAATGCTAGAGGCACAGCTGTGGTAGTGTTGAAAATGTGCCTTATGCCAGGGTCTCTTGAAGGTTTTGTATTATTAATCTGTGGCTATGAAATCAATGAAGTGCAGAAAGGTGTTTTGCCATGGAATTTTACAGCTTATGATGGTGGTCCTTGGGATTTCAAAAGCCTTGGCTAAGGTGAAGAACATCTGCAGTCCCAGGCTTGTAAGTGCGATGCAGACATAGGCTATATTTCCACGGGAGCCTAAACTAGCCTAACACTGAGTGTCAGAGAAAAAACATTACTTGTCTTTTTGCTGGATAGATTATCTGCTAGGTTAGTGAGCTGTACTGGCTGTCAGAAGGACTTGCCACTTGCCAAAGCTAGCACAGGATAATGATGTGTGTCTAGGAGTGGTGAGGAATTAACATGGCTGAGAGGAAAGGAAGAACTCCAAGCACCACAGCCTTGGCGTTCTGGAGAGGCAGCCCCTCTTCATTACTGTCAACTTAGACTGAGATCCTGTTCTAATGATGGAAAATAATAATACCAGCATCCTTCACAAATGTGTTTTGAAATCTCTTCCTTGGAAGACTTGCAGAAAAACTATGTGGTATTGTATTGAAGTGAGTGGTATGTTCCTCAACTTTATATTTCCAGTCTTTCAGAAATGGGTAACTTGATAGCTTTTAAGACAGGAGGAAGTGATTGAGCCATGTTCAACAACTTCTTCAGGCTCCTTTGAAAGAATCTTGAATTTGACTCTTTCACATCACAAGTAAATATACTGGCTGCATAGGTTTTTGCTCCAACAATATGTGAAGGAGAGCAGGGGCAGTTTGTAGAATTCAAATAATGTGTTGCAGAATCACTAACACAGAGTGTGAAAATCCAGTAGCTGTGTGTGCTCCAGCAGCTGGTGCATTGACCTGTGCCACAGAGCATCTGTGGCTCTGACACTTAAGCACTGGTTTGCACAGAGATCAGTGGTGCAATTGGATGACAACCAACACTCAGTTATGCCCTCCTTTATTACTGGGAAACAATGTTCCAACTATCATTAATTGTGGCATTAGTGATGGCGTGCAAGCAGTATCAGAGCTAATAAGCAGCAGAAATTGTACAAGCACAAACCACACTGGCTGACTGATGTGCTCATTGATGAGTTACAGCAGAACTGCCACCTGTGTCTTGTGGCAGCACAAGAGAAGTCACATCTCTGTGCACTGCCTGTCTGGGGACAGGTGGAAGGTATCCAAGCTGGTGATGTGGAGTCAAGTGTCATCTTCTCTGGCCCAGCATCTACATGTGTTACTTCTCTGCCTTGGGCAAGCAGCAAAGGCTCTTCTCTTTTTGCTTGGCTCTGCAAATAGGTGGTCTTCAAGGTTTTGTTATGAACTTCCCCAAACTGATCTGCCACAGCTTGGTCTTGTATTGGTGGTCCTGGCATTCACATGGTCCCTTAAGTCGGTTGCTCACTGATCTTGCCATGATGAGCTGCTGTTGATGCTGGCAGACCCTGCCTGCCTGCTCTGGCTTTCACCTTACACCTCTTACATAAGAGGAAACCAACTGAAACCTCAGTTGGTTTCCTCTTATGTTACACCCCTCATCTAAAAGCCACGTTTTACACATTTGTCACTGGTAGATTTAATGAGGATGTCTCCACAGCACCTCTGTGTAGGTATGTGTACACAAGAAATGGAGATCCCCAAGTGGGAGCCTGTATCTCTGGATGCACTGGACTGCAGCCCTGGGGGGGAAGGAATGTGTTACCCCTGTGCACCTAGCTGCTGGTTTGATACTAGGTGCCTTAAAGCTGAATTATGTATTGTTGAAGCAGTGACTGAAAAGCATTACATTAACCTTCACTGATCTTAAGTGCAAAGAGAGCTTTGCATTTTTTCTGCATCATCATTTCAGTTTTTGTTTTGTTTTTCATCAAGGTCTTAACTGTTCACATTTAGTTTATCTTTTTCATCTCTTAGGTCACCAGCTTCTACTGTTTATTTTGCTAATAATGTTGCTGCTATTTGACTTCTCTTTCAACCATAGTCTTGGTAGCTTCCCAGATGGCTACATCTTGGATTGTTATTGAGGAGATGTGCAAATATGTTCACAAAACAGGCACACTCCTCTCTGGTGACAAGAGTATGAATAGTGCTTTCCTCACCTGTCAACAACAACCACCAAAGCCCAAGCACAAGAACAACTGTGCTTCTTCCTGAAAGAATTAGGAAGGGTAAACTGCAAACCATTTATTTTGTGAGGTTGTTTTAAGTGGGGTTAGGAACCAGATGTTGGGTAGCTTCAGGATAATGAATTGCTTAGTGGGGAATATACAAACATTAAATTCTAATATCAAGAGAAATGACAATATTGTTTCTGGAGCTAGTCTCCTGTTCATTTTACAGTAATATTCTCTCTAATAGTGGTGAGAATAAAATGTATAATTATGACCACATTTCTTCATGATCATTTTTCAGTGGAGCCTGAATATATGCAGCCCTGTGACTGTTCAGAACTTGAGACTTGTCTAATTTGTGCAGGTTTCTTAGAGTGAACTCAGGCACTCACTTTAAGGGAGTCCTAAAAATTACATCTTGTAAATGAAATCCCAAAATGTATCTATATAGAATTAAAACCCCCCAACTTTGTCATAAAAAACTCTTGTCTAGAAGAGGTTTTCTCAAAATACACATTGTGTGTCTGCTCTCCTGTATATTGGAGGATGAATACAGAGAGGTGTAACTTCTTCAGCATCATGGTTCAGGCTGTATTTGCAAGAGTGGAACAAAGTGGTGAAACGAGGTATGTCTCAAGTATGTACAATTCTAGATGGATTTTTGCTGTTTCCCAGTATAGGCAAAATGGGGAAGGACCTTTTTCTAGGTGTGTTCAGTGAAAGTTCATAGTTTTTCCTGGGTTTGAGTGAAAGATGCTATTCTCTTCACAAAATTAATTTCGATTTCACAATTTCGCTTGACTTTCTTATCTTCCACCTAACACAGATGATGAACTTCCTCCTCTGGCTTCTATTCTGCTCCTCTTTTTTGTGTCTGTACCTTGTATCTGTCTGTATCTTATCTGTTTTCTTACATGATTCAGATATTGTGCTTTGTGTGTGTTCGACTTGAGTCTGTAAGTTTTCATTAATGCCCTAACAGTTAAAAGCCATCGATAAAGGTAAGTGTTTTAGGCCATGTCATTTTGAAAGTGCAATAAACCCAAAGGAGCTTTCCACATTAAATTAAGATAAACTTTAAAAACTTCCCTATCTTGCTTTTAATCAACTCTTCCTAAATAAATATGATAGGACAAAATGATTTTGACATTTTGAAAAGATTGATGGTGGAGGAAGTGCTAAACTCTGAATTTTGGCAGGGTATTGGCTGCCCTGTGTGCCTGCCTTTCTTCCTTAGCTTGGTGGAAGGAAATGCCTTTTTGATAGCAGTCAAAGCCTAAAATGCTCAGAAACCAAAATTTATCACTCTCTCAGTTTAAATATTTCATGTGGTGATGGCTTTTGAATTGTGTTTTGGGGTCTGTATGTGAGGTGCGTGGGGGTTACCCCTGTGATGTCTCAGTCCACTGCACGTGCTTACTGTAGAAGGCTACAGGCAAGTAAAAGTAATGCCACCCTTACAGCAATGGGTGGTTATAGCTTTCAGCAAGTATAATTTGAAATTGGACAATAGGAAAAAATAGATAGTATAAGACACTTCTTCACACACAATATGAAAGTTTCTCTTGCAGAAGGAGAGCAGATACTGACTGTGTTTAATGTACAGGGAGCCTGATAAAGAGGTCATGTATTAGTATATCTCAAGTTATGAACTTTGGAAAATGAATATTGCCATTACCAGCATTATAATTGTCTCCTGTCTAGTAGAAGAAGGATCACAATGGTTCTTTCTTTACTTCCAACTTTGTATTGAAATTTACTGTCACTATCCTGGCACTTTTTTTTAAGTGGTGTCTGTGCTGTCTTATAGGCACAGAAATGAGCAATACAGAGGTGAGCTACTTGAATCTTACGTTCAAGTTGCAATCAGAATTTTGGAGGCTGTGGGTAGGCTAGGATCCTATCTTTTGCTGGAGAACCAGGACCTGTCATGGGGATAGTCCACCCTTCAATGAAGTTTGTGGTGTGTGTTGATGGTGAGACTCCTTTCCACCCAATACTTGTGTATCTTCCATGCCTCCTTGTGTGGAAAGAGGGAAGCAACTGGAATTAGTGGGAGCTGAGGGAGAGCTTTGGTTTGTTTCCACCAACTCTTCTCTTTCTTGCTTCAGGATAAGGAGGCCAAGCTCACTCCAGCTCCAGGAGATGGTCAGAGGATGGTGTTGCCAAATTGGCTATCACTCAGAATTTAAGGCCAGCCACCACCAGCCCCTGTGATACCCGAGGAGTTGCTAGAACACACAGGGGTTATTTTCTGCTAAATATCCCATCTCTTAACAGAAAGATTTTGTCTTTACACCATGAAAGGAAACAGGAGAGCAGGACTTGAGGCTAGTGTGTGTGCAGTTGTTGTACGGGCACTTTGGCTTTTTGTATCCAGTTCTCTGCAGTCTGGTTGCCACAAGTCATGTATCTGAAGTATGTTGTGCACATAAATGAAGGGCAATTTCAGTGGAGAGCCTGTAATAGTCTCTATTTGTAGACCAAATTGTTAGCAGAGAAGTAAAATCTCAGTAGTGTTTGTTGCTTGCCTTGGAGAGAAGTCTTATCTCAGAAAATGTTTTGCTATTGATGGTAATGATTTACTTTGGATCTTTAGTCAATTAATGTATATGTATAGTATCTTATATAAGACCATTACCAAACTGAGAATAGCTCTTGTTACAAACCACAGTTTGTCTCCTGTTTTAATTGCAAAAGACTTAATAACATATTTCAGCTTCAAAATACAATGCAAAAGCTGATATGAAAAAAATAGCCTTTTTTCCCCTATTGTTAAGTTTCTCCATGAAAGCAAGATGTGAGTGAGTAGGTGTGTAGGAGGTAATTCCTCCAGCAGTCACACATTTGTTCCAAATATATACTGAAAAATACTGGGCACTCTGGGGCTTAAATAATTCAAGTCATAATTACTTTAGGGGAAGTTTTTTTTTTTTTAATCAAAGAAAGTTTTTATTCAGAAAGTCTTACATCTCCACCATGTTGTCTCTAGTGCAGGTCTGGTTGGAAGTTATTTATTTCATCTTTATTACCAATCTTCAGAAATAATCTTGAGTATCTTTTGAATTGGAAGATGAGTTACTGCTGTAATTTAAATGATTGCTCCAAAAACTAAGTGTGAAGGAAGTAATTGGAACGTAGTTGGAGATGTTTTTTATGCTAGCTAAGTTTTCTGTAGTAACTATTACTCAAAGCTTGGCAATCATGCCATGACAGATCTGACTGGGACAGCAGAAGCTGCTTTTGATACCAGTTGTCTAAATTCCTTCTGGCCGTGTGCCCAAGGAACGTCTGATCCACATGTAAAGCAGTTGCCAAACGCTGCAGAGCTGAGCATGTTCGTCTAGTCTGAATTGTTAGCTCATGGCATCTGCTTCATGAGAGGTCCAGACATCCTTGCATCGTTAGGTATCAGTGTCTGCTAGATAAGTACGGTGAATATCTAAGAACAAAAGTGTGGCTAATTGTCCAGTTCTCTGTGCCTGACCCCTGTATTTAATCTCTTGGATTAGCTACTTTAATAAGACAAGTGACAGTTTTTGAGTGTGCTGTGATAGATTGTAGGAAAAAGCTTATTTGAAACACTTAAGGAGTGTTACTGCTAAAACTGGAATGGAAACTTGTTATGGCTTGACTCCACAGAAGGCAGGGTAATGCAGTCTTGGGGCATGTTGCTTGATATGACTTTGGTAGAGTTAAACTTGGAAATCTCCTTATTCTGAGTCTGATTCTTTTGTATAAATTGCTTATACAGTAGAATTATTTTGGGGAGTAATTCTTTCAAGGTATTTTTGTTATTTGAGATACAGAAATCTGTCTTTAGTGGGTTTTGGTCATCTTGGTAGAGGAGCACAGTAATTTAAAATTGAATGACTTTTGATTATTTAGTTATGTTGCAGCTATAACAATTGCTTACATGGGTGGAGTTATATATTTAGCTGTTCTAAATGCAGTATGTGCATGAGTTAAAAATTATTGCTTGCCCTTGCGTTGATTACTTTTTCCCTTTTTTCTCTTTCTCCTTCTATTTTCGCCTGTACTCCTCAGCTGTGTTATCACCATCACATGGTGTTCCCCTGCACATGGTTCTCAAGTTCACTCATGATCTTTCTCCTTTGCATATGCCTCACTATTACTTGGCTTCCCTGCCTGCTGGGACATGTTGGCAAGCCATCTGGGCTTCCTTTATTCCTTGCTTCTCTGAGCGTGTCTTGCCTGATGGTGGCTGTCAGCAAAGTCCAGACCCAGCAGTGCCATTGCCATCTGTGGTGGCTTTTGCTTATCCTTGTATATTGATAGAGATCTGTTTCCTGAGCTTTTCCCCATTGGGTTTCCAGGCTCTCCACAGCAGAGTCTAGACACCATTGTGAAGAACAAGAATGTCTTTGACTGGGTTTTCGTAAGCCAAGAGTGGCCCACAGACCAGAGTTTGGGAACAGTTTTATTGTACCTTTTGACTGCAAGGAAGGCAAGATTCCCCTACATATTTGGGAAGCCTAGTTTGGAGAGTTCGTGGTGAATTTTATGAAGTCACACTTCAGTAGAAGTATCAGATTTTTGTTTCTGCCCTTGTCAAGTTTATAATGTACTTCACTTGCAGACATAAACATTGCCTTTGGCAAGAAGGGCTCCTACTTGGCTTTAGTACTAGCAGGTACAAGCAATTTGATCCTTTTTTTTAGACCAAGAAAATTCTCTTAGTAGGCATGTTTGCCTTTCCATAATCCTACTAGTGTTTAGGCTGTACTGTTCATAGGGGACCTTTATTGTAGGTGGGAATACTGTGGGTGTCAGCTTAAAACACTCCAGTGTACTCGATCGGTGTTCTCCCAAGTAGCAAAGTCTGGAGGAGTGCGTGACTGTTCTTTGTGACATGCTAATTTGCAGATTTCCCCCAGTGTAATTGTAGAAAGATGCTAACTTTGGTTGTATTCAGTGCTGTCTTCCCATAGCAAAAGTGAAAAATCGAAATTTGTCTTAGCAAGTTTTTTTTCTGCAAGGAATGAACACTGCTCACCCCATCCTTAGTTATGTTTATATTTGATCGTGGCCAGGATTTTTCTTAGCAAAATTATGATGCAGAAGTAGCAATGCAAGCTGGTTAGCTAAATATTTAAATTAAAATCTACTCCATTATTGATTTTAATAATAATGTTGTCACTTGAATGGTAGAAGTTGTTACTTTTAAGATACTATCAGTGTCTTAAGTAAGCAATAAATATTCTCTGGAATCCACAATGATGTTAGAAGAAACCACTAAACAATCAAGGTGTTGAAGGTATTAAAGAGGTCGAGATTCATAGTCAGAAGCCAGTTCAGTCTTTTTTTATTGGCCTTGTAAGAAGATAGAAGTTTTTTACAATGAGGGGGGTGAGGCACTTGCACAGGTTGCCCAGAGAAGTTGTGGATGCCCCATCCCTGGAAATGTTCAAGGCCAAATTGGATGGAGCTCTGAGCACCCTGGTTGGGTGGAAGGTGAAAGTGTCTCTGCCCATGGCCCCATGGTGGGCGGTTGGACTAGCTGGCCTCAAAAGGTCCCTTCCAGTTCAAAGTATTATGGGATCCTGCAATTCTATTCTGTGATCTAAAACCATTAAGAAAATAATGTAACTCCTAATATATGATAAAAAAAAGTTGTATTTTGTATATCTGTGATGATTGACATGAAACTGCCTGAACAGAATCACTTGGGAGGGTGGAATTTGATGCTTGTATTTTTTTAAAGCAAAAAGTCTTTTCAGATAAGAGGAAGGAGCTTAAAAAGCAGACTTCAAATGTGGATGTGGTGTTACTTCTTCAACCAGTTAGTGGCAGATACACGGTGACTTCAACTTTAGTCTTAATGAACATCTTGTATTTGCAACCTGTTTGCTTCCTTTGTCATGTATCTATTACCTTAATTTCTTGGCACTTTCTATCCTGGCAAGTAAGTCTTAATTACATTATATTTTTAAAAGGTATGTTACTGAGGTAGGAAATGTTTGTATAAAGCAGATGTTTCTGAATATATATGTGTAGGTTCAGTTCCTCTGTATACATCTAACTATTCCTATTGAAAATAAAAAAATACCGAAGCCCTTATTCTTACCACATGTACATCAACAGATGTTTCCTAGTCATGTGTGTACTTTCCTTGACAGTTGTTCTTCTGTCTTCTGCAGTTACATTACTTTCTTATTAGTTGTCCAGGCTTTCAGGTAAGTTTAGTGGTCCTGCAAGTATTAGTGCTACTCTGCTACAGTGTTTCTACCCTTGTCTTTTTTCAGTTTCTCTTTCCTTTGAGTGGATAGCTGCCATTTGAAACAGTAGTCCCGCTGAATCCTATTTGTGAGCACTGCTGCTTCTGCTCTGTTTCTGTATCCAGACACCTTTGGTAGCTGAAAGGTTGTAATTTTATTTTATAGGAACTCTCTTCTTATGGGGCAGTAGTTTGTTATGCTAAAATCAGAAAGATGATCATTATCCTGGAAAAGTTTTTATATGTAACTTGCAGGGCAAAAGAGAGAACAGATGGGTATTAGAGGTAATGTCAGACAGTACAGAAAGGAAAGTGATATAGCTGCAAATGGTTTCAATATGTCAAGAGAACCTGCTCATTACCTTACTGTTTTTTAATTCCTTGTAAGTTGGATAGTGGAGAAGAATTTGAAGGAGACTGTTAGAAAGAAAACAGTGAATGGGTGTGTGTTCTAGGGGACCTTCCAAACATGACAAATCCTTTGGGTATGTTTCTAACCCTATTGTGCCAAGGAGGTGCTGGGCACCAGCTTACAGGGCTCTTGGGCTCACTAAGCCCATGTTCTCATAATGTTAAATTTGCACAGAATATGTATTTGCTGGCCTTTTCTTGAAAGCAAAAATTAGCTGGACTTAACTTTCATTGCACAGATAAATATTGTCTGAATGCAGTGAAGGCAGTAGACTGTGAGCTTTAAGCTCCCTCTGGTGGCTTCACAGTACAATTCAAACCTTAACTGTTGCACTTGTCTGTTCTGGACAGTTTTGAGAGTCAAAGTTGGTAATGTATTATTAAGTTATTGTGATTTTAAAAATTAATACAGGAATATGATATGCCATATGCCATTGCAAGGTGTCAGAGATCTTCTGTAACTGGACTTCAGAAAAGTAGAAGAGTTAAAATAATATAAAGCAAGAGGTCTGTTTTCTAGTTATTATAAGCATAAAGGAGGTATTTCGTGTAAAGCTTTACTTCTCTGGTTGTTTTTTTAGTGGTGCCATAGCTTGAAGCTGATAACCCTGAAAGTGCCCTAAAGTATTACAGAATGGTGAGAACGGATAGGATCTCTGTATGGCAAACTTAAATATACTGTGTTAATGCAAAATTAGTTTTGGTTCAGGTAGCCCTGATTTGGCCTTCCTGCTCTAAGGATGTGAATCTAAATGACGCCTGGCTTGCAAAAAGTTATGCTTTGTCACACCCAAGGGATTTGTTCTAACATGGCTATAATTAGTGAGGCTTCATGAGACTGCAGAGCTGTGAGCTGCAAGGTCAGTAGTGTTGAAAGGGAAATGTCTCTCCACTCCTTTTCTCCCCATCATTGCACTGGCTCTGGCACTTGTCTGGCTTTTTGATGCTTATTAGAGTAACAAATGTTCATTCCCCTTGCCCCTGGATTTCCCCTCTATTCTCTTTTTCTTTTGTGGACTAGCTGATAGAAAGTATCATGCAAAGAGGTAACAAGACCGTGCAGGTGGGACCAAGAAAGGACTAGGACCTCTCCTTTTAGTTATTATTTAGTTAAGCAGAAAGTTATTTTAATAAGTCACTTGTCTCAAGAAATTTGATTCTTAGTTCTCATGAAATATCATTGGGCAGAGCTGTGTGTTCCTTGAGACTTAAAATTATTCTGAGGCACTGCACAGCAACAGAGGCTGTAGATTAAATGCACCTTAAATGATAACTGGTGCTGAAAAAAAGCAGCCTGTCAGCACTCAATATGTCCCATACTGTGCTGGTTTAGGCTTTTGTGTTGGGTTATAGTTAACCAGACTGGGAAACTGATCCAGATGGAAAAAAACCCTGCTTTTAAAAATTTTGTTTCAGCTGATCCGGATGAAAAAAACCTTGGATGATTTTTGGTAATCACTTCCCCAGTCTGGTTCTTTGTGCATTTGCACAAACGCTTGCCCATACAATGGAGGGAAAAAGTGGGGACTGAGGTTTTTTTGGTTGGTTTGGTTTATTTGCCGCAACTCTGACTGAAGTGCTGTTGCTGTGTAGGTCATTCCTGAATGTTTGATAACCTGCTCCAAATATTTTCCTGGCATTCTGTACAGCTGGTTGTATTGCAGTGAATGTAGCTAGAGTCCATCCAGAGGAGGACTTAAGACTGCAGAAAACATGGATGGTTAGGAACAGCTCCTGCTGCATGGAGGAGAGTTGAAGTTACATCACAGAAATGTCTGTTAAATCAGATTTCTTATGGTTTATTTACTGGAAAATATTTCACTTGGGTTAAGAACCTTGGTCATTATGCTACGGTCTTAGTGCTTTTATTCCCAAAGCAGTGGATGTAAATCACAGCTGAAAGACAGGTGGCACACATGTACTCCTCAAATTGCTAGGGACAAGGCTGGGATGTGGAGTTTGGAAGTTCAGCTGAAGTTCAATAACCTACCCTGTCACCTTGATGCTGCTCTGCAGTTTGGATGTGATCTTTGGATGTGTGCACGTTCGTTTCTCAAAGGTGCATCAGTTTTGCTTACCCTCTTTGTGGGCAATCCCCTGCAAGAATTCCTTGTGCCGTGTGCGTGTTCAGATAAATCCCAAATAGCAGAAGTCAGAGAATATTTATTGGTGACAGAAATGGAGAGCAGTGTGGTGCTGTGAGCTGCTGATACTTTCTGCATGGCTGTTTTTACCTTGTAGGGCATGGGAGGGGGGAGTTGGGGTTGCTCCGCGAGGTGAGGCTGCAGTGCAGGCAGCTTCTCTGTGCTCTGTAGGCACCTCCCATGGGTCCAGGTTATTTCATGGTTTCATGCTTTACCTCTAACTGATTTTCAGGTAGAAACCACCATAGAGGTGGCTTTCAACAGGAGAGCAGCAGGTGTTACCTGAGCAACCAAGGTGCTCAGGATGTCACGAGGTGGATGTATATAGGGATGGGTGTAAGCTGAGGAACCACCATAGCCATTCCCAAATGGGCTTACTTGTCTCTTCAATCACACCCAGTCCTCAGGATGTCAACCTCAACAGTAAACACTAGAGGGTACTATGTTACTGGTAGTACTTTATTGTAAAACGTATCTGTAGTAATTTTTAAATCCCTTGAATTTATTATACAATTAAATATTTTGAAACAAATGTAGAACTAAAGAAAAAACAGTGCTTTGCTTTCAGGACTGTGAGCGTGCGTAGCAGCATTTAGTGATGTGCAGTGGTATTTTTGGTCTGAGCAGAAGAAGAATTGGTTTGAATTTAGATCTGACTTGTAACTTTCTTCAGAAACATCATTAGGAAACTTAAATTATTCACTCTCTGCCTCCTATCTTGATATTCACACCTATGTGCATACAATGTAAATACACAGTGGTATATAAGAAGAGGCTATGCCTGAGACCAAGCAGTTTTGCCAGGAGATACTTGTTTTTGGTATTTAAGAAGTCAAACATTTATAAGTTCATGACTTTGCTCTTACTATATTTTTGATCAGTGCTTGAGTAACTTTTTTTTTTCTTTCAGGCACCACCTTCCATGGTCAATAATGAACAACGCCAACATGCTGAGCACATATTCTTATCATTTAGAAAATCAAAATCACCATTTGCTGTTTGCAAACATATTTTGGGTAAGTTTCAATAAATGAAGTTAGTCATGTACATTCTTTTATAACTGGAACTGTAGTGCTCTTTTGCAGCTGGGACTATGAACATCAGTTTTGATTTTGATTAGGGGTACTTTTTGATGGAGGGTGAAGCCTATTACTGTCATTTTCTGTTTTATTTCTGTCAGTTTCAAAGCTGTAAAGTGTAACTTCATGTAGCTAAGTTCCTAAACTCATTTAATAGATTTCCTCTGCAACATGATTATTGTAATACTGCCTAATCTGTGCAGCTTGTGCAGCTGCCAGTAGTGTGGTTGCTTGGCTTTGTGCTTCCCATTAAATCAGCCAATGATGCAATTTTATACACTTCTACCAGATTTTGCATTGGTGCTGAAATGAGAGTTTGTTTCCAGTTGAACAACTTAGTTTCTGTTGACAGCCCAGCTGGAGGAAAAGAGGAAAAAGCTAGAAAAGTTTCTGTTCACGTGGTAGAAGCAAGAGAGTATTGATTTGAAATTCTGTGTGATTATATGTGTGGAGAAAGGAAAGAGGCAGATACCACCTATCATCAGAAATTTCTTCGGATATAATGGAAATGCTATAAATGTGGTTGTGTAGCAAGTTTTAAAAAATAAATGTTTTTACAAGTCCTATAGAGACTTATTAGAGTTTGGCAGCTAAACCTGAAAATTACAGGAGCAGTAAGGATGTAAGATTGTTGCTCAGCACTGTGGTACTGACCAGATGTGAGTGCTGGGGACAGGTGAGGGAGAGTTTCAGTGAAAGCCAGCTCTTGAGACCTGATGGGGGAAACCTCAAAGTTTGCTCAAAAGAACACATGCCAAAACCACAAAAAGCAACTTTTCTTTTAAAGAATTTGCCAGAATGAACAGAGAAATATTAGAACTATGTTTAAAATATTATTTTCATACTTAATTCATTCCACAGTATTTTTTTAACAGTTATTTCTAAATTTACTGTGTTAGAGACTTACAATTCATGAATATTGTGATGTCAGTATTGCAGACCTACTCCTGTGTTATACTGTGATATATGTGCTTCCTTTCCTACACCCACTTCGCAACCAAAATTCTTCTCTACAAATGAGTTTCTTGTGGGTTTAGTGTATTTTAGTAGTACTCCATCTGGTTTGGAAGACTGCAATCACACTTTTTACTTGATGGGTCAGCAAAATTGTTTTCGTTGCTTCTTGTTTTCAGATTGATTTTTAGAGAAAACTAGATGGGTGAAAGCATCCTTAAGTAACTTCGTTTGCAGACCATTTGAATCTAAGTGATATACATTCATCATCAATCAGAAATGAATAATGAAATTTTATGAAATCTTAAATGTGTCTAGTTGGAAGGAATATGATGCTGATTTTAATACCTTTTGGATGTCTAGAAATATTACATCCTTAAACTGTTCATATGCTACTACCATTGAGAAGCCAGTGTGTTTCCATGTGGAGCAGGTTTTTTGTGGGAATATAGGCAGTTGTGATGCTGAGACCTGGAACTTAGAGACTTTTTCAAAACTTTGTGCTTCCTCAGTAAGTATCTGTGCAGTCTGGACAGGTAGTTAAGATTTGGGAGTTGAGGAAGAAGAGGTGGGGATTGGGAAATCAGGAACCAGGGAAGGGAAACAAGCTGTTCCTGATGAAGAATAAAAGAGTTGAAGTGTACTGAAGGGATCTGTGCAGGTAAGGATGGACTAAGTAGATGGCTTAAAAAGAAAAAATATTGTCAAGACAGGAACTGGAATGGAGGTAGAGAGAGATAACAAGGATGTTGATGTCATTCATAGAAAGAAGAGTGTGTGAATGACACAGGGAGAATAATGGAGAAGGTGAGCATATGGAAAAGGGGAACAGCCCCCTTCTTTCTATGTTCTTTAGAAACCTGGAGTTGAACCCAGAAAGCACAAGGCTCTGCATTCTGCTGTAAGCTTATAGCTGTTCAGTGCACTGGCAAAACTTCTCCTTCCTTTCTTTAGCAAGTTCCTGTGGGGATCATGGTGCTCTGGCTAATTCCAGGGTTGTGCTGAGGGCTGCAGGTCTGTGCTGGCAGCAATGGCAGTTGTGCGGTGTGGCACTTGGCACAAAGAGGAAACTCTGCGCTATTTTAATTACATTCTCTTTTTTTTGTGCATGTGAGCTTTTTGCAATTAGAAAAGCTGAAGACCCAAGGTAACAAGCGCCAGAATTAAAATTCCCATGCAGGAATAATTCAATTTGTTTTCATATGTGTTAGACATATACATTAATCTTTTGCTTAAGTGGTTACTTAGTTTTCCAAATTAAGCTAAGTAGATTTAAAGGTGGTTTATTTTGATTTAAGCATGTTTACCTGTGTGGGTTTAGATTTGGAGCCTGATTAAATTACTTTAAAATGTTTTAGCAAATTAGCTGCTATCCTGGATATAGAACTTTCATATAAAGGAAATTTATATTATAAACTTGTGTGTGTGTAATTGGGGGAAGAAAGTTTGTTTTGTAGTAATTTAAAGCCCTTCATCTCATGATTGAGTTTTTTCAAACAAACCCAGTTTTTCTAGTCCTGGCAGGTCACCCACTATAGCTCAAATTCAGCTTCTTGTTCTGGAATTTTATTTCATCATTTAATATTTTATGCTTTTGCCACCCTGTGGCTGCACCCTTTCTGAAAGTTCTTCCTGTATTTTTGCAGAGCTCAGAATGTTTTGAAATTGGCTTCTGAGATACTACCTGCTATTTCCAAGTGAACATTTTAAAAACAAAGGAACAGCAACAAAAATGTCTCTGTATCTTTCTATCTTCATAGAAATTATGTTCATGTTCTGGCATTTCTCTTTAAATTATACTTCGTAGTCACCAAACTGTTACCTTTCTCCATAACAGTTTTATACTTTCCTTAGTGCATCTGTATACATAGTAATCCCATATTCAAATAATAATGGCAAATGATTCCTACTCTATGGTCAGAAACTATATTTTGATTAACTCAAAATAAATCTGGAAACTTGAACATGAGGTAGAACACTTTAAATACACCAGTGTAAAATTTTTCTTGGGTAATGAAACACCAATGTTACGTTTAAGTCTAAGTGGATTTGCTTCTTTTTATTACCCAAAAAAAACATGCACTTCTATGCACTGTTGGTTTCAAAGACAAGCACAGAAATTTCCAGCTTTGACTTGCCTGTATGATTAATCACTTTTACTAATTAATATATTGAAACTAAATCTGTAGTCTTGTTTATTTTATTCCTCCTGTTGTGTTAGCATTCTTATTCCTGTTCTTTGAACCAACCTCCTAGTGCAGACAACTTTTCTCCTAGGTCATTGACTTGAATAATACTGGACAATTTGATAATTGGGTCATGGATTATTTCGCCTGCTTTTGAGTTGTACATTCTTTCTCAGTTTTCATAGCACCAATATTCTATTTAATAATAAATGATAGTAAATTCCATTCATTTTTTTTGTTGTAAACACACTCAAGCTGAATACACATCTAATACTCAAGTTGCCTTCGTTTTTTCCCACAGAAACTAGTAAAGTGGACTATGTCCTTTTTCAAGCTGCTACAGCGATAATGGAAGCAGTTGTAAGAGAATGGATTCTCTTGGAAAAAGCTAGCATTGAGTCACTGCGAACAT
Organism: Daphoenositta chrysoptera; assembly: GCA_013397915.1. Classification (NCBI taxonomy): domain Eukaryota; kingdom Metazoa; phylum Chordata; class Aves; order Passeriformes; genus Daphoenositta; species Daphoenositta chrysoptera. Next base: position 778,040 of record VZRO01008585.1, read on the forward strand.
TCCTTCTAACCTATGTCTTACAGAGGCCTAAGTAAGTATAGAAAACATACCTCAGAACATGTAGAATTCTGCATAAAGTCTAGGTTATCATTTTTGTTTCCGTGGGTAGCAGTGCAAGATCATTTTAAGAATAATTTGTTTTCTAGTCTTAGCAGTTAACTTCTGTCAGCTTTCCCTTATGAATTCACACAAAATATTTGAAAAAGAAATGTGTTTAAAATTTTATTGAGCATCAATGTCCAGAATTATCTGCAAATACATTTGTGCAATGTTGTTTACAGCCTTCAAAAATATGTTCGGGAGCAGATTTTATTAGCGGTAGCGGTGATAGTGAAACGGGGATCATTAGACAAATCAATCGACTGCAAAAGCATTTTTCATGAAGTCAGCCAGCTAATCAGCAGCGGTAACCCCACTGTGGTAAGTGCTTAGTTTTTTTTCTTCAAAAGTTAAGCAGTATCAGCAGCTTAGGTTATATACTTAGTGGCTATAAAGTATTTTATACCTCTCTTATCCAATTAGTAATTAGGTTGATAGCTATTAAATCATTTACCGAGTTGGAGACTTTTTAATGTTTTGGGACTGGGGTAGTATGTGTAGTTCTTTGGTGTACAATGAGTCCATATTTTTAGGGAATGTTTTTCTGAATAGCTGCATTAAGCGCCGTAATTGTGGGTTGGTGGTTTGTTTTGGGTTTTTTTCTGGTGTGCATTTGTATTTGTTTGTTTGTTTTCTTTTTTTTCTCTGGTTTTCTTTAATCGAATAGTAAGATTTAAAACAGATCTTCCATTAGCTGGAAGGTTCTTTGCACACTCTGTTCCCCTTCCATCTGTGCAGTGCTGCGCTCTGCTGCGGCTCAGCTGTTGAAATAGACTGTGAGCAGGAGGCATAGGCCTCTGCTGTTCTCTGGGAGACGAGTAGGTGGAGAGAAAGGGGTGTGAGGAAGTAAAACATGGAATGGAAATACAAAACTTATTCTTGATTTAATGTCATACTACTAGGGGTAAGTGTTACCTTCGATACTGAGCTCAAAGTGGAAACAAGGTGTCCAATATCTATCTATGCATTTAGTGAAATTCCGTTTGCTATGCCAGGGGATAAGTTTAGAATAGGTCATAATAGAGGCATGTAACTAGAGCTTAAAGAGAGGTGATTTTGTCTCCTACCAAATGAAAATCAAAGAGTATATAGATTCCATGCTGAAACTTTAACTGAAGCTTTTCTCAAACAAAAACCTTGAGAGAACTGGCTCATAACACTGCTGAGCATTTAGAGCAGCAGTTGTATTACATAGATGTGAGTGGCAAATGTTTAACTCTGAAAATTCAATCAAAGTGTACTAGAAGTAATCCAGCTCATGTCATGGTCCTAAAAATAGTGTGTCACCTCTGAGCAACAAGTAGTATCCCTCCAGGGCATGGAAATTTCATTTACTCTTGTAAACCTTAATTTCACAGTTATTTACCTTAAGGAAACTGTTTTAGCCTTTTGATTCTGCATAATTCAGATAGAAATGGGTATTTGTTAAGAACTGAGTTAATGCTTTTTTTGTGGGAAGCATAGTCTGGTTATTAAAACGGAGTTACAGCTGAAGTTTTCAAGTTTTATGCACGACACTGTGTATGCTCATGTAGTTTGTAGGATCTTTGCAAAAAGCTACAGAAGTGGTGTAAGTAGAAGCTGAACTTTGGGCTTTGAACTGAGTCATGCACGGTCCAGCTTGTGCAGTTGTATTCTGTGCATGCACTGGCCACAGACTCAAGGCACTGGCCACAGCAGACAGCAAGCTAAGATTGCCTGCTCCAAGCATATCATCCTGGGCATGCTGTGGAGCAGAGCACGTTGCAGAGGAGCTCTGGCTGGAAGAAGGGGTACTCTTCTCCAAGTTCAGCTCACTGCCAAGTTGAGCTCAGTTTTTCATTTCCCTTTATTTAATTTCCCTCTCTTCACAAGCATGAATTTCTCCATAGTTTTTCCAAAATATTTGTGCTCAAGTTTTAAGAATGGTATTGAAAATGTCTAGGGTATATAATGATGTTTTCTATTTTGGTGTGCTAATAAGACTTAAAAGCAAAAAAAAAAAAAAGACACATGATGCTGCTGAAATGTCTTTTCTGTACAGCACGGTATAAGGTTCTTAGTCCTTGGCAAACTGGTTATAAGCACATGCTCCCATGTATATATGAGGGTTTATATTATAAACCAGTTCTTATTCATGCAAATGTTCTTGTAATCTTCTGAGACTTAACTGCAAGACAGACTCTGGTACTGGCACCCAGGACTGGCATGTGCAATAATAAGCAGTAATAAAATGGTTTTTTAGCACAGTAACTGCCAAAACTGTGTTCTGAAGGGGGTCAGGGCATGCCTCTTGTATAAATATATAACAACTTTGGAAGGTTGTATGAAGTAATTCATGCAATGTATTATTTATTATTTTAGTTATCTTTCCAAATATGGCTGGGTGGTTTTGTTTCTTTGCTAGTGTCCTTCAGCCGTGCCTGTGGGGCTGTGTGGGATCCCAGTGGTGCAGTTGCCTTGCTGCTGTGGGGAGTCTCAGCTAAGGGTGCTTCAGGGTATGGTGTCAAGCCCACATCCTGAAGGGAGTGGTACTGCTTTCAAGGTCCAAAACGTGCTGTCAGGACAGTGCCATGCACTGTCACAGGCGTTTCTGGAGATTTGTTTATATTAGTTACTTGTAAATACAGGCCTCCATTCAAATCAGGGAAGAGGCTAGGATATAGGTAGGAAGCATTCCACTTTTTTGACACATCTTTCCTGTGGTGTGATATGCACTCTTGCCTCCTTTTACACTCAAGTTGCAGCAGTCTGTCACACCTTTGTGACTTCTAATTCTTTTTCCAGTCTCTTTGTCACTTTCTGTATCCTTCTCAGCCTTCTGTTCTGACCTTCTGCCCACCCATTTGTGTCGTCCTGCCTGAGTTCCACTACACATGAAGTCAGCAGCAGGTTACTTCATATTTAAAAATGTTTAAAGCTCTCAAACAAGAGCTATCAGCAGCTGTTAGCTGCTGATAGAACTTGTTAGAGCATGGTGCTAATAATGCCAAGGTTCTGGGTTCGATCTCCGTATGGGCCATTCACTTAAGAGTTGGACTCAATCCTCGTGGGTCCCTTCCAACTCAGAGTATTCTGAGGTAATGGCTTTCTACAGCAGTTTTTAATTGAGAGAAAGTCCATTTTGAAAAAGCAAAGCATTCTCTTGTCTGCTGCTTGCTTTCTTTTTCCTCCCTGTTGTCTGTGAAGCTTCTTTGATCCATCCTTACCTTACAGGAATAACATAGGTACTTAATCTTTTCCATTCCCTGCAGTCCTCCACCCAGAGTCTGTCAGACATCTGTACTAACTTTGTGATCATTAGACAGTCCTGATTCATGAAATGTTTGGGACTTTTCAGTAATATCTTGTCAGGATCAAGTCTTGATAGTTGGGGTAATAAGGAGAGCAGCGAATGTAGATGGTAGTGTATGTTGTGTGTGTCCTTTTGCAGGATTTGATGTGCTTAATACCTCAACTTCTTGAGTATTAGTTAAAAAGATCTTTAGAGAGGAATGTATTTTGAGGCTAGAACACGAAGGTATGTAGTGGCAAACTGTCACGTGAGCAAGACTGATGCATGAACTGTTGGGAATGAGAAAATAAGGAGGAGGTTGGAAGGAAGATAAGGAGAGGAATTGTGATGAGAGTAATAAAATGGTTTTAATATTGAGTAATCTTTTAATAGTGGGACACAGTGTACGTGTTAAGGAAATAACAGGACACTAAGGAGAGTTAATATGGCAGGGATGGGAAGGATGCATGGTTAGAGCCAGGTTTAGAACCTGGAGTGTTGGCTTCTGCTTCTGGTTCTCTGCCATTTTGTGCTTTATGAATCTCACAGAAGAAACCTTTGTCTGAGAAGGGAAAGCAAACTTTTAGTCTAGCTGCGTATTTATTTATAACTGAGTTTAGGTAGTAATCCTCTAGGAGGACAAGAATTAGCTTTGGAGTTCTTAGTTTTGTTTTTCCTGGCTCTTCCTGTATTATTGATACAAGCCATCCCTCTGCTCATGAAGGAGAACTTGTAATCTCTGTCCAATAGCAATTTCAGGATCTCTTTTCAAAATCTTCATCTCTGGGGGACAGAGCTTCTGGCAGCAGACACAGTATCATGAGCCAATATTAAAATCCTAAATACATGTTTTCTATCACTGATTTCAAGATTTTGGAGAGTTGTGTGGGCCAAGTTCTTCTCAACTATAAATGCCATCAATTTCTTGGCCTTTTCTTCTTGTGTTAAAATATTTTACTTTTGCACAGCTGAAGGATTTAATTTGTCCTTCATCCCTGCCAGAAGGACAGGAATCCTGGCAGCTAAGTGACTGACTCCCAGGAGGAGGATCTGGTTTGCATGTGAACACAATCATATCGATTTTGTTTAAAACCAGACCAAGATATGGATCACACCTCAATTTCTTCAAGCATATGTGTAGGCAGTTGCAGAGGGGTCCAGTTGCTATAGACTTGACATGGGACTGGGAAGCAACAGAAGCTGTGTTTTTTAAGACCTACAATGCATACATTAGAATGTATTTTAATACAAAGCTCCATATCTGAAGCCTACATATTTTTTTCGTATATGGAAGAAGACTTGTCAAGACTCACTGTAAAAGCTTTGGAATCCTAGCAGCTCCTTCTCTTGTAAAATTTGTAAAGCTGTTGTTCTGTTTCCTAATGTTCTTAGTTGGGCTAGAGAGAAGATCCAGCTGCTTCAGATTACCTAAAGCTTCTGAGGGACGTGCTGTGAATGGATTTCATGTGAGCAGTGGGAAATATTAGTAAGCAAAACTCTAGGCATTCATCTTCATTGAGGTTAATCTATCCGTTATAATAGCTGCCTGGATAACTAGTTATATTTATTTAGCATTTACAGTTCTTGTTTCTATTCTTTAAAGGGAATTTTACTTCTGGAAACGTGTCTAGCTTTTACTGTTTCATGTGGTAGAGTAGGAGTTGGAGAGGCTCTCCTGACTTTCACATTTTGACAAAAACATATATATTATCCCCCTCCCAAGCTGTGTCTTCTTGTGTAATAAAATTATTACCTTGTTCTATGAACCTCATTGCCCTTGAAACATGTTGAATATAAAAAACAGAGGGTGAACCAGGATATTTAAGCTGATAAGTGCTCTATAAAGGCCTAAGTTAGTGTGTTAAAGATTGGTTTGGGAATTTTAGGAATCCAGAAACTACTCCACATGTGAGGTTAAAATTCAGTAATAGAAATGTAAGAGAACATTAAAACGTAAGTGGTTTTTTAGTAGTTGGATTAACCAGGGTGCTTTTGCAGTTTTCAGATTTTTCTGTTGAAAGGGAGCCGGTTTTACCAGACATGCAGTACAGCAAGTTTCTAGCTTAGTTGCTTAATAACTATGAGAAATTGATAACTCCGCAGTATTATTTACACTAAAGCCACAGTTTCAAAGCCGGGGCTGGAAAGTGAGGAGATGTGTTCCAAGTGGTGAGATGCGCATCCCCTGTTCTATGTATGGCATGTCAAACCCTTTCTTTCCTCAATTTTGCCATCTCATGAGATTTGCACCTTTGGATTCCCTCACCTGTGATCTCAGAGACTCACTGGGAAAGAAGAAATTATGCCTTTCCGTGTGTTACGCAATGTGGTTATTTTACTATAGTGCTGACACACAAGTAAACAGGCTTGAGGGGAAAGGCCTCTTTAAGGCATTTGTTGACCGTAGCTGCTTGGTGTTTAGTCATTCTTCCTCTCAAAGGTACCACCCTTCAGAATAAATTTGATCAGTAATATACTGGATCTTAGTGTTAGTCTGCTTAGAAACAGCCCCTTCTCCCTCAAAGCCTCTCATTTTTTTCTTTAGGCAGATCTGCTGTGAAGCACAGCCGAGTAAAACAGCTCATTTGACATAGCTGGCAGTATGGCAAGCAGAGGCAGGCAAGAAACACCAGGAATGAGTACTGGGAAAAGTGGGGGAAGGGAGGACACCTGCCCACCAAAGAGCACTTGTCAGGATGGTGTATATTTAAAGCTGGGTGCTGCTGATGGCAAGCTGCATGGCTAGTCTTACTATTCATTATTTTGAGTTTAATTGGAAGTCCTGTATTTGTTCATGCAGCTGTGGTAGGAGTGAAGATCCAACTGCTGCCATTCAGACAAGAATCTGGAGAAGGATATGTTACCTTTTTAAGTGGTTTTAAGGCCTTCAACTTCTTTTATGGGATTACTTCTTTTTTTTTTTTTCCCTCCTGATTTCTGCTTCACAACTTTGCCTGTCTCCAAACAAAGAAAAACATGTTTTGCACCCTGTGCTCCAGCAAACTCTGCCTGGACCTTTTCCATTATTAGTAGAGGCTGCTACTTCCCTTCTCTCTTTGTCCAAAGCTTGCATGCTTCACATGCCACAAGATCATCTTCCTCTGGCCCATGGTGATTCACAGGGGAATTGATTTTTTCTTTCTCAGCTCACCCCTGGGGGTTTCCCTTGGTTTGGCTGGTTCCCTTCAAGGAAGGGAAGCAAGGTCTTGCCTACTATGCCACTGTAGCTCTGATGTGTTAACCTGGTGCTGCTCGTCTGTCTGTGCACAGTGGCAGAAAGGGGACCAGAGGAAAGGAGTGCACTGCCCAGCCAGTCCCTTACTGCTGACAGCACAGAACTGCAGCTGTGGGTCCTATTGCTATCATCCTGTCGCTGCTCTACAGCTTTTTTCCACCAGTTGGCTCATTTGGGAAGGAACAAACAGATAAAAATCAGGGGGTTCTTCCTGGTGCTTGCTTACATTTCTTCAGAATATGTTCTGGTTTTCTTTGGTTGAGAACCACTACTTCAGCTCCTGGGTCCCCCACCCACTTTGCAATTCTCCCAAGTTGAAAAGTTGGAGTGGCCCCAGTTATTCTGTGTACATAAAGATATTTCTTTTGGCCCTCTGGCTATCCTGTTAACCTTTAAATTTGGAGTTGCAGCTTACATTCTGGAGATGTAGATATTCTGAAAATGTTAGCAAATACAGCTGTGCTTATTCAAGGAAGTTAGAGAAGAAGTGTATTACTGCCTTTCTAAAGAAAGCCTTGCTTTAAACAACTTATTTGGTAAAATTGCTTTTGATACATTCTCATTACAGTATTCTATCATCTAGGAGCAACACAGCAAATTCTGCTTCTGATACATTTACTCTTTGACTCTTTCTGCTCTTGTGCAAGTGAAATTTAGATAGTTTAGGGATATTATTAAATCTTGACATGGCTTCTCTTTGGTTTCAGTAACAGAGTTTACATTATATGTGTGGAGACAAAAAGTCCTCTAAATGCATAGTCAGGCTGGCAGTGATCTAATGTAACAGGGTAGATGTTATGATTTGCTCTATTCAGGCAAGACCTTCATTCTTTTAAATATGCTTACTGATTTTTCTGTAGGTATAAATGATACTTGCAGAAGGCACTGCATGATAGTTTTGTAGGTTTTGTAGTAAGACAAATTTTTTAATCAAACCTCTGACAACCTAACTGTATTTCTGCTCTGAATTCAAAACAAGGAAACAGTTTTGGTATTGGAGTTCATTCAGCTTTGTCTGTTGGCTTTATTGCTGCAGAGCTGGTGTACCACATGTCCATTTTTTCCTAGGCTGTATTTGAACTCTTCTTCCTTTCAGATGCTTTGTAACCTAACTACCCTCAAATGAAGCCCTTCATTTATTCCATGGACAGCCCAGGCACAAGTGTGAAATCCCTTCAAACATTATGGCTTTAGCTTCTTTTATAGGGGACATTCCATTTGGAGGAATAAGTTGCATTTACCTTTTGCGTTTGGGTTTTATGAATGATATATAAATGTTGTTTACTGTTAAAGTGGCACATGGTCTTTCCGTACTGTCTGTGTTTTATTAAAGTCATTTAAAAAGAAAACCACCAGTTACTACTGGGTGTCTGATTGCCAAGTTAATCTCTTATCACAAGTCCCATTGATCTTCTGTTTGAGCAGCTGAGAGTCTATTTTATGTATAGCGATCTTTCATAAAGTTTATTCCTGGTAATAAAGCTAACTGGGGTGAGTGCCAAGCTATTCTCAGAGACAATCCTCTCTCTCAACAAGAGAAGGATTTTATTTTGTTAGATGGGCTTATTGTTTGGGCATGTACTTGTGGCAGAACTAGTGAAATTGCTTGCGAGTGAGTCAAACTAGGTTCAGAGGTGTATTCTTACTGGTATGAAGTTAATGGCATTGCTGCACAATAGACATTCAGATCTGACTTTTAATATGATGCCCAGAGTCACGTGCATTTTCTACTTATTACAGTGTGGTATTACTAACTTGCATTGTTAATCTCTTCTGTGGTGTGGCAAAAACCTTTAAAAAAAAAAAGAAACCTTTAAAAAAGAACCAAAGAGCCCCCACCAAAAAACAAATTAACAAACCCACCAACCAACTAAAACCACATCAAAACCAACAAAAAAATCAAAAAACAAAACAAAACAAACCCCAAAACTCTCCACCCTAGAATTTTATATGTGTTAGGTGCACTGAATTTTCTTATGTATAAGAGGAAGAAATTTTAGTTCACAGAGCACACCAGTATTGGTTTCTCTGAAATTGTTGTTTTTCAGATTTTTGAAATCTTTCTTTTGGTAGTATTTGTGTTGAGGTACTTAGTGTCTTCCCACCAAACGTACCTGTGTATTAAAATTCAAAATATTAGTAGTTAATCTTTAATGAAATTACTTTATGAAAATCAAATGTTATTTTTAATAAAATTTACTTGAACTTTGTTCCAGAGTTTCTAATGTATTACTGTGTATTCAGGAAAGTTTACTAGATGCCAGGGCAAATACTCTTTTAAGCCAATAATTTGTTAATACCCATGAAAATGGCCACCTTACTGCTATGCACAACAGTCTGTATAAATTCCTGTAGCCTTATGGCAGTTTTGAGAAGCAGTGGTGGTTTTGCAAAGCTCTGTGCAAATACTTGACATTGCAAGGACAGGTTACAGTCTTGATCTGTTCCTCTGCTCTTGTCTGAAAGCTAAATCCATGGGGGCTGGCACGTGCCCTCTAGGAAACCAGTCTCAAGCCATCTCACTTCAGCCTGTTGTTGCAGTAAATTTTAAATTACTGGCCAGTATCTTCTCTTTGGTCTTCTCCTGCCCTGGTGACCTGGATATATGGGAGTGCTTACAGTTCCTTGTGGCCCAAGGGGTAAGTGCAAGTGCAGATGGCAACAGAAGCGTATGGATGTGCAAATATTGCACATGAGGCCCTTGGGATGGTGAGGAAATGGGGCAGGCACTCCGGGTATTGACATACCAAGTTAAGGAAATTGATGGGGTGCTGGGAATTCAGTAGGAGCAGAGGGATGCAGTGTGCCCTGGTATTTGCTGTGAGCTAGCGTACTGGACACAATAAGATGTACAAATCTAGTGACATCATTTTTCTCCTTTCATGCTCAAAGCAGATACTGATGTCCCAAAACTATCTGAACTATTTCTCACTGAAATCAGGGGAACAGGTCACTGCTCAAGCTGCTTTATTGGGCTCTTAGCAGATTCAGTCAGCCTACCTGTACCCATTGCACTTTGCACTTCAAAAGAGATTTCTTTACCATCAGTCATAAAATTTAACCTTCCTTTTAAATTTTTTCTTGAAGTCAGGAGAAAAGCACACAAAAAATCTGTAACACGCTTACCATGCAGTAGCACATTACTCTCCAAAGAGAAAGGATAAATTACTGTATACCTATAAACAAACTGGAGAAAAAGGAAGGAGCTATTGCAGCTAATATTAAGTATTTGTAATCACAGTGGGAACAAACTCTTTTTCCTATTGTTCCTGCCCATTTGAACTTGGTGATTTATTTTCCAATAATTGGCAACCAACTGCAAATGATGACTAGTCTGCATTGCTTGCCCTGCTTGTCCTGTGGTGGTCAGGATGGTGGCTTGGTGGCAAGATCTTAGCATGATAAAGCAGAAGCAGTTTAGTTTTAGCCTGGTTGTTTGTACTATTGGAGCCACTGATACCACTTGGTAATCAGGGTATGTTACAGAGCATCAAAGTGTACACATTTGTAATTGCAGCTAGTGATGTCCTTACATCGTGGCTGCTTTGAGCTGAAACATGTGAGTGGGTCACTAATTTAACCATCAAATAAAAACTTGTATTTTAAACTATTTAGAGAGTCTTGTGAGAAAACTTTGCATAATTCCTTTAAAAACATGTATTCTTATCTGAAGCATTGTTCTAAAATCAGACTTCAGGGGTTTTTTAGGTTTTTTTTTTTACCCAGGTGAATTCTTTTCATATGGAACTTTCAGTGTTGGATTTAAAACTCAATACTAGTCTATACTGATTTTTTTTTAATATTAGATCAAATCTGTATTTCCTCTAAGTAAAAAAAATATTCATAGTGTGAATGCCTTGCACAGAAGTTTGTAAATAAAATACTGAAATGTTTGAGCTAATTAGAAATACTTCTAGTACAGAAGTGACAAAGTTGCACTTTTACTGGAGTAGTTTAAATTGTGATGCTGGTTCTCTCTGGCTAAATGCTTCTTTAGTCATATGTGTTGTTTGGCAGAGGTGACTGTAAATGAGAAATAGTCCACTTGAAATAAATAATTTCTTTAAAACGGGAAAGCTTTTACTTAGCAAATGATCAGCAATATGCTGATCTGCTGTACTGATACAGCTTTATTGCAGAGTGGAAGAGAAAACCTGTGTATTATCACAAAGCCCCTGTGTTTGATCTGTCTGGAACTTATTTAGGGAGTAAGAATGTTAATTTAGTGTATACTAAGATAACTAGTTGTCTGGGGGGTCAAGGTACTGACTTCAGAGGCATTTCTGAACAAAGATGTTGCAGTTGGTGGGTGGATGGCACTGGTCTCAGCTGTTGTATGAGCTTGCATAAATAGTATCATCTCCACTTTAATCTTTCGGGTGTTCAGAGGTAGTGTGCATATTTCTGTTTAACCCCTGGACACTTGCTGGCATGCATGACCCCTTAACAATTCCTATCCCTCTGTCCATCCTTGGCACCTTGGCTCCAAAAAGTCTGGGAGGATAGCCAGTAATTTTGGAGCTTTTTGTAAAGAACATCTCTTTAACAAAAAGTCTTTTCATTTCAGCAGTATACACTTTCTATTGTGCTTGTTACAGTAGTGTATGGCATAAATCTGAAGTACTATTTGCATCTCCACTGTGCAATACTTACTCCCCTTTGTGGGTGAGGATCAGTTAAAAGATATTAAAACTGGTGATGATGGTTTCTGGACTTTGGCATCAGGAAAAAAAGCTTTTTTTTATATTTCAGAAGACAGCAACAAAAGCTGGAGCCATGTGTTTCATACAGAAAGTTGGCTTTTAAGTTGTGTTTTAGATAAGCATTTCATTTACCTTATCTTAAATTCCAAGAACTAAAAAGATGCTTAAACTGTCAGTCTTCAGGACTCTGTCTCTCTAAAATTAACATGCCTTTTTCTCACCTTTTTTTATATCACTTCAGAGACATAATTTTAATAGAGTAGTTTTAAGGGTTATTTCTGAGGCTTGTGGATGTGGTGCTTTGGAGGGAGATATCCAAGACCTTTCAAGCATTAGAGCTTTCTGTGGATTCCTCTCCTAATGTTTTTGATGGGGAGAGAGGGAAAAGATATAGTAGACAGTGTTATTGCAGGTGTTGTTTTTGACAAACTTGTATCACTTTTGGTGCTATAAAGTTAATCATGATCAAATACCAACATGGTAAGTGTAGCAAATGCAAAGAAGGGCCAAAACAAACTTCAGAGTTACATGAACTATTAGATAAATAGAAATAAATGGAAAGTGAATCTTCCCTGAAACTAATAACTGTAAAGGCCTGTACACAGGGAGGAAAGTTAAATGGCAAGGCTGGGAAATGGTTTGCAATAAGTTGGTTTTCATTTGTAGTGATGATCACACAGGTACCAGCTTTTATATTGCTCAAATACTTGAATTTCTTTTTTAAGGATGGAGCCCTGATGATTCCAGAAATGGTTCATCCGAGGATCTATTTTCCTGAAAGTTTGACTTGTTCTAGTTTGTGTTAGAAAGAACTGAAGTAATAGTTGTTTAAAATGCTAATAGAAAAAATGAAGGACACTGTAGGTGCTATTGCATTATTGGACATCTTTTAGTTATATTATTCCCCCTTATTTTTTTTATAGCAAACTTTGGCCTGTTCCATTCTAACGGCGTTGTTGAGCGAGTTCTCAAGTTCAAGTAAAACCAGCAACATTGGACTAAGCATGGAGTTCCATGGTAACTGTAAACGTATATTTCAGGTAAACTAGTTCTGTATTGATGTATGCTACCTCTCTTTCTAGAATTGAAACATTGAGAAGCAGAAATGCTTTGTTGTGGCAGGTGCAGTCAGGTACACTGTGTACCTAAAATAATTTAATAGGTCAAATACTGCAAATAATGCAGATACTGGCTACTTCAGGAAAATTGATAATGTATTTTTTAAAAACTTGTATCAAAAAGATGTAACCCCTTTGTGTTCATTTTATGAATGTAGAGCTACAGATCTTTATGCTGTTGGACTCTTTAATTCCTTGGCTACCAATTGCAAACAAAACGAATACTCTGTGGAACAATGATAGTCTTAAATATAGCTTTGGTTTAAAGCCAAGGAGAGCTATGTATGTATTTAAAAATATTATTGCAGATGGTGTAGTCTGGTTGTCTCAGATGTATTGTTTGGCCAGTCAGAAATGTTTTTGTGAAGGCATTGCTTCAAACTGACTGTTGTGGAACAACTTAACCAACTTTTTTTCATGCCAAAGACCAAATCTTTTCTCCACCACTTATTAAAAACATATTGGTTTTTTATCTTTTAACGACTAGTGTTTATGTGAGGATTTTTTTCATAGTCTTTGCAAACATAATCAATTAATTTTGACAAAAGGGGGGATTCTCACTCACCATTTCAGAGTATTTTCTGTATTTTAATGAAAAATTGGGTGAAACTGGAAATTTTTTTTCTTTTTGGAATAGTATTTCTTGTTGATCAACATTTCATTAATGACTGAGATACTGAATGTGTTGTGTTCGTCCTGGCTGTAGGAGGATGATCTGCGGCAGATCTTCATGCTCACAGTAGAGGTACTTCAGGAATTCAGCAGACGTGAAAACCTCAATGCTCAGATGTCTTCAGTGTTTCAGCGTTATCTTGCACTAGCCAATCAGGTCTTAAGCTGGAACTTCCTTCCTCCAAATTATATCCTTTTCATGTCAGGCCCTTTGTTTCCCTTGACTTGGGTCACTTCTTGAGCAAAAAGTAAAGTCTTTGCAAGGAGAGTAAAACATAAAACTTACAAGCTTTAAGTTTAGTCCATGATACGTTTTCTTCCATTAGTGCTTTTGTTCTCCACAATGCTTATTAAGGTATGCTTACATATGGAAGCTGCTGTTGGTCTTCAATAAAGTTTAAAAGTATTTTACATAAAAGAGAAGACAAAGAGAGTACCCCCGTTTTACAGGCTGATGATCTGTCTGGTTGGTACAGGGAACAGGAAATGTGTAATGTGCTACTTCAGTGTAGAACCATATGGTGAAGAGTCTAAGCCCTGTTCACTTTTTATGCAGAGGTCTGATCTGTCCTACTTTTCTCCCTCAGTGAAGAGGTAGGGACAGGCAAATGCCCTATCATGTAGGAATATGCATGTTCAACCAACTCGCTGTAAAAGAACACAGTATATACTAGAACATGGAATAGTCTCTTCAGTCTGAAAAAAAAATTTCATAGCAGCGAAAAGAAATGTCAACTTCATTTTACACGGGTGCCGTTGCTTCCATTTTGATATTTTTGTGGTATTTGCTGATCATTAGTCCAGAGAAAGGCGGAGTGGAAAGTAGAGGAGGAAAGGGGGATTAGAAAGGGTCTTAGTGAAGGAGAGAAGAAAAAAAGTTATAAAAATGTTCAGTCCGAAAAATGGGCTAGACAAATATTGCAGAAACACTCAATCACACTCTGTATTAATTAGAGGTTTTCGACAGCATGTGTAGTAAAACATTATAGTACCTGTTTTAATAGCCAGACTGCCTTTAAGAAGCTCAGCAAACTTTCCAAGAGCCAAATTTTTAAACTGCTTTATAAACTTCTTCCCTAAAACTTTTGAAATTGCTACCAAGTAATACATACTGCGGGAATCTTGATGTTGCTCTCAAATCCACTGTGAAGGATTTTATTTGCTTTCCTGGTGTGACAGTCAGAACGTAGTATCTGTGTATTTTTGTTTTCTTTTAGTCTGTTCATTATGCAGCAGGCAGCAAAAGTAAATTTATTTGAAACTGGATATTCCTTGGTTCACATCTGTAAAGCAGAATGCCAGTTATATTGGCTTTAAGAAAGGTTCTGTGGATTAAAAAGTAAATATCCCACTTCTATTCGTCCCTGAAGTGATTTGGCAGGGGTTCGGAGAGGAATTTAGCACATGTGCCTATAAGATGGAGACTGTAGTCAAATTATTGCACCTTATAAAAGTCTTTGGAAGTGGATTTGAGATTTGAAATAGAAAGGAAATGCTCTTGTATTGTGCAGTGGTGGTTGCCTCTGAATTTTAGTCTGGCTCTGCACAAACTTCTGATGTAGTCCTAAATACAAAATCATAGAATGTTAAGGGGTTGAAAGGGACCTTAAAGATCATCCATTTCAAATCCCCCTGCCATGGGCAGGGACACCTTCCACTAGACCAGGCTGCTCAGAGCCCCATCCAACCTGGCCTTGAACACTTCCAGGGCTGGGCCATCCACTGGTTTACTAGTCAACCTGTTTCAGTGCCTCACCATCCTCATAGTAAGGAATTTCTTCCTACTATCTAACCTGAATTTCCTCTCAGTTTGTGCCCATTACTCCATGTCCTACTGCTACAGTTCCTGACAAAGAATCCCTCTCCAGCTTCCCTGTAGGTCCCCTCCAGACACTGGAAGGTTGCTGTGAGGTCTCCACACAACCTTCTCTTCTCTTCTGTGGGCTCAACAGCCCAAACTTTCTCAGCCTGTCTTCATAGGGCAGGTGCTCCAGTCCTCTTACCAACTACATGGCCTCCTCTGGACTTACTGCAACAGTTCCATGGCCTTCTTATGTTGGGGCCACCAGAACTGCAGTCAGTACTCCAGGTGGGGTCTTACAAGAGCAGAGCAGAGGGAGAAATTGCCTCCTTCAACCTTTTGGTGCAGCCCAGGATGCAGTTGTCTTTCTGTGCTATTAAGTGCACATTGTTGGCTCATGTTGAGTTTTTCATCAACCATCACCCTTAAATCCTTCCTTGCAGTGCTGCTCTTAATCACTTCTATCCTGTAGGTGTGTCTGGGATCTTGGAATAGTTTGAAAGTGAATGCTGTAATTCTTCACGAGCTCTTTGTCCTAGGCTTTGCACTGGTGGAGCCAGATAGATAGGTAGATACATGCACCGTGTGGAGTCTTGGAATTCCAGCTTTCCTGTATACATCTATATAATATGAAGTGATTTAGGTGCTAGTAAATAAAGAAAGAGCAAAGTAAGCCATACTACTGCTTAAGGTTAATAATATTTTCTGCTATTTGGCCTACTTTAGATATTACAGCTCTTAAACAAGTTCTGGCCATTTCTGGAGGTCGGAGGGACCTAAGTGCTCTTAATGAATCCATTTCAAATACTTTTGTAATTTCTGATCCACCTGATACCATCTTTTTGTTTGCTACCATTGGATGTTTCATTTTGTTGTAAGAATTACAACACCAGCTTGCGTCTTCTTTCTTTATGTACTAACCTGTTTTCACAGAAGTTGGAACATCTTCAGTCATCCTTGAGAAAAGTTGGTCTTAGCTGCCAAAGATTCAGTAACTATTGGGGTGCCATGTTCATTGTATTGTGGCATAAATCTTTTTTACTTAAGGCGACCTGTTTAACTGTTGATTGTTAGCTCATGGGCAATGAAACTTAGCTTGGCTGTAGTTTCTAAATAGATAGCACATTACGTAAGAATGTAAGAATTGCTGTGTTGATTGATTGGTTAGAGTCCTTTTGGTGTCCTCTTTCCAAATCTTGACAGTACATATGCTGAAGCAGTGGGCATAAATTTAATACTTGAAGCATGGAGTAAAATGATCCATTGTATTCTCACATAAATCTTTTTTCCTTCAGTTGGTATTTCCCCTGGCAAGATAGTATTGATTCTCAGTATTCCCTGCAGCATCACAGTAATCTGCAG
The DNA here is from genome assembly GCA_013397915.1 of Daphoenositta chrysoptera. Taxonomy (NCBI): domain Eukaryota; kingdom Metazoa; phylum Chordata; class Aves; order Passeriformes; genus Daphoenositta; species Daphoenositta chrysoptera. The sequence goes on from VZRO01008585.1 coordinate 794,283, forward strand.
TATATTTATGTAAACTTTAGCAAGATTCTGGTATCTCCAAAAAGGGGAAGTAGCATAAACGTGCATTAACTGTATTGGTGACTATTGCAAAGTGGCACATTGTGACTTTTGCAAAATGGCATGTTCAAATACCCAAGTTGTTAGAATTGGATCAAAACATACCACTTCTCAAGAGTTCTGTGCTGTTATAAGACAACTTGGTACGTGTTGCATTGTTAAATGCAGTCTTGGACAGTGTTGCCACCAACTGTAAGAAAAGTTGTAGTAAGTCTGCATTGTCTGTTGCTGCCATGAAAGATGTGTTCTGAATAGCCACCTCATTGGACCAACAAAAAGAAGAAACTCTGGCACCTACCTGATTTCAAATTGGAACTCAGTATTCTTAAACTATCTTGGGATATAGTGCCTGCAACAGGAAGGACACAGCAGCACAGTGACCTAGGAAGCCTCCCTTATGTCATGGGCAGTTTCTCCCATTTCATTTTCCAACAATCATCTATTGTTATTTTTATCTGCCACCTTGAGATATTAGTTTACCCGGTGTTTGTGGATGCTTCAGAGATAGTATCTTGTGGCATGTTGGCTTCTGTACAGTTTCTTTTTTCAGTGCTGTTACAGTATTTTTAAATGTTATTCACGCGGGTGGAACTAGTTTTAACTCCATCTTTTCTTAAATGAATGTTTCGATTAGTTAAGGAAGTACAGTTGATCAGTACTAAAAAATACAGCCCTCTCCTTTACAAAAGTTCCTTCAAGAATCTTACTTTTAGTATATTGTGAATACCCAAAGTCTCCAGTTAAGAAGCTGAATGTTGTTGGGCTTTAATGCACCTGGCATGGATGTACACATCCTGTGAAGTCAGGATGTAATTATAATTTCTACCACTTTATTTCCAGAGATATTTCCCTTGTTGTCTTGACTTTGGGATTTTTCTGTTCCTGGTAGCCATATTCTAGTGGACTTTGGCTGAATGTCCTCAAATGTAAAAGTTCTTTAACAGAACATAAGAATTCTGTCCAGCTGTCTCCCATCTACAGAAAGATGTCTATTATCTGTCATTAGGGGCTGTCACAGAAGTACTTATCACTTATTCTTCAATGTATGGATTACAGTACATGAATAAAGAGATACTTGAGCTTCTTGTTTTGGATTTAGTGCCTGTACTTGCTCGGAGGCAAGCTGGCAAAATTTCAATTGAATGTAGAATAGGGGATTTAAAATGTAGGTTATGTAAACCTAGTGGTTTGCACTCTTTCTGATACACATCACTGATGTTCCATTGGAATTGTTGGTGCCATAGCAGTTGTATGAACTGACTGAAGTTTTTGTCTAATCTGAACATTTCTGTGTTCCTTGCTCATGCAGTTAAAGGAAGAAAGCTCAAATCTCTGTTTTGAAAATGTCTTTTAAACCTCAAGCCAGAATGAGACACCTGTCTGGGAGGTTCTGTGAACCATATAGTTCTGCAGACTTTTAAAATTTGAACTCGGTCCAACCCGGATTGGTAGCATCTGTTGTGCATAATGGAAGTGCATGAAAACCACACAGAGCATTCAAGGTTGGTTTTGAGGAATGATTCAAGTTGGCATTGCTGCTGAAAAAGCATCCTGCCTTATCATCTCCCATGAGCATGATGCTGAGCAGGGAACCACCTGGCTGAAAATGTGGTGCGGTTTTTTAAGCAGGTTGTGGCCCTTGGTTTGATTTGTTGCACAACTACAGAAACTATTCTGCCTGTACCAAGGAGTGACAACACAGATTTCTTCAGCAGCATGGCTGCTTTCCATAGGCCTTGTGTTTGTTAGCGCAGCCTGGAATTATCCTGAGTTTACTGCAGCAGTCTGTTCTGACCTGACAGATGAAGCATTGAGGCACTATCCTGTCTATTGTTTGGGATATGGAAGAGAATTCAATGTAACTGAAATAGCTGTATTTAAGAGAGCTGCATTTTACTTTTATCAGACTTTTATCACCTACCACTTTTAGGTGAAAACTGACCTGACTTTGAAATCCCTGATATTTAGAAATTAGGGCACTATGTGTTTTCTTGTCAATCCTTTCTAGCAACTTTTTAAGACAACGCTGGGTAAACTCAAGAAGAGTGGCAGATCCCCTGAATTCTGTCATAACTGCACTAAACCTATTTGTATTAATGTTGAACTTTTTAGCAATTAGTCTTTCATAATTTCAGTTTTTCTGAATGAATGCTGCAATCAGTTTGCAATGTGAGGAACATCTTAAAAGCATTAGTATCAGAAGAAGAAAAGAGACCAGGAATGACCCTTTTTATGAAGGGGAGCTGATATTCTGCTCTCTTGCCCCAGAGATTTTACATTTCCAGTTTTTCAGTGATGGTCACAACACCCTGGATGGCAACTGGTGTGTGATGGTAAGGTGTGACTCCTTCCTAAGCCACATCTGTGTGGCAGCCACTTGTGCACAGGTGCTTTAAGTGCAAGTTAGGCTGGAAGTGATCAGCTTGCATACTATAAGTTGCATAACCATAGCAGCAGAATGTACCACGAACTGCAGAATCCACATGGGTGGTCATGAGCCCTGGAAATGGCATGGCTCTGGAATCGGCAGGGTTTAAAATTAGCTTGGGTGTTCCTACACTTCCTACTCCTGTTCCTGCAATCTGAGTCCAGTGTCTCCAACACAAAGTATTGTTTCATTCTCGTGACTGTTAAGAATACTTGTGTTTAATAACATTTAAGCATATGCTCCTTGCACTGGTTGCTGGATGTATTTGATGAGGGTGTACGGTATGGAAAGGTCTGTGAAGGAATTCTCCGTAGGGGGCAGCAATCCTCTGCAGCAGTTTTAGGCAGTTGCTCCTTGGACTCCTCCCATGTGCTTGGCTCACTAGCTAGGAAGCCAGAGGAGGTCTTAAAAATCCAGATAAAATCAGTATTTAACATATCTCTGGAGGGCAGGTAACTTTCTAATGCAGTTTTTAATTTTTAAAATGCAAGTCTATGACTGGCACAAAGTTTTCCAGAAATATTTCAAACAACAGAAGTAAAGTGATTGAAATAACTTTTAAGAAAGATATTCAGACCTTAAGACTCCAGGAGTTTTTCCTCCATTTCTGGGTTGTTTTTTGTTTTTTTTATCTTCTGTGCACAAACTTACAAATGGGGTTCTAGTAGAAGAAATCTCAGCTTTGATTTTTGAGTTCCAAACTTATTTTGTGGATATTAAATATTTTGATATTCATCTTCACCTTTCAGTCCCTTTCTGGGACAGAGGCTATGAGTGAGAGGAAGGCTACACATCTGTTGGTCTTTCATTTTTGTTGTTTTAGTATGCTCCTCCAAGAAGCACATAAAACCTCAAACTTTCTTTTCTAAATCAGTTTTAAAATTAAAAATTTAGAATGTAAAAAAACCTATTCTTATTTCTCCAGCTCATGAAGCAAAACCAAGCATAGAGCTAATGTCTACATGCATAAATTGAGTCAAAAATAAAAGAAAATCTCTTAACATTATGGTCTTCTCTTCCTCTCTAGGAACTAATAGCCAGCATATGAGCCTTATCATACATGAAGGCATCTAAATTATATTCTTATGCTTTTTAATGGAGTTCAGTTCACATCACAGAATAATCTGATTCATGCAGATGATTCCAGTCTTTGAAGGAATCAGTGTCCTAAGTCTTGCAAAATGGGTGAAACATTGACATGCTTCTGGTAGCTGTTCATTAGCCTGGATTTCTGTATCATTCAAAGTGGTATTAAGAGTTAATAATTCCTCATTAGACCTGGGAATGTTAGAAACATTTGTATTATTACCAGAAGAGGTTTACAATTGTTTTTCATTTTAGAAACAAAAAACCCCCAAAGTCTCCAATATGTCATAGTAGACTAATCTATGCTTATTATTAATCTATGTTGTAAGTCTAAATCATAAGCTTCAGTGCTTAGAAAAAAAGTGTTGTGCTTGTTCTGTACTTTTTTTTTTCTTTGTAAGTCTTGAGAAGTAAGTTAATTTTGGATGATGAAGAGTGTATTTGTCCTGTGTACACCCACATACTAGGTAATTTAGTGTAATTTTTTTCAAGTTTGGCATAACAAGACTGCTGTTACTAAGACCAAACCATAGCACAACGTAAGCTCGGGTACTGCATGGCAGTGAGCATCTCCACAGTCAGTTTCTGCTAATGTTTGCATACATTTAGTACATGATGGAAAACAGGTACAGATCTCCATGATAGGTGGAGTCAAAATTTGTAATGTTTGGTGAACAGATATTTTACCCACAAATCTCATATTGTCAGATGCGTCATCAGTCCATTAGCATGAGAAACAGGACTAAAAATAACAGGATAGAGCTGCTAAACAGTGAGTCTTGTTAAAATAGTGACAGCAAACTAGTGCTTCTTTCATTCCATGTGAAGAGCATTTTGTAGCTGGTCCTCTCGTAGGCTCAACCTAGCAAAGAGTAAATTCATTTTCAGAGACTGATAATGTGTTTATGATTGTCTTCTAATAATATGTCCAAGCCAATAGCATATTGGAGAGTGACAGCAAAGGACCTTCTTGTAAGTAAACAACTTTAAAATACCATTTTGACTAAAACACACTAAATGGAAAGGAAAAAAGGCATAGCTTCATTTGCCAGATAAAATTAGTTTAAGGTTAGAATAATATAATAATAAAGGATGCTTGCATGTGATAATTTCATGCCTTTTTTTTTTTTAGTGGGTAGAACCAAAGCATATTTGATCAATGAAATTATATCAGTATTTCAGTTGAAAGTAAAGTAGAAAATTTTGTGACTTTTAGTTTTTCCCCATCTGAAATAGTGAAGATCTGGTATAGTTCAACATACATTGATAATTTTGAAAATCATGAAACAGGTTTTATTTTGCACTAATGTGAAAACCCCTGATTGTTCTTACACAGCATGAGGTGCTGACAACAGTCCTGGACACATACCACCAGTGAAAGTCCACTTGGTACTGTACTGTGGAAAATGTATTTTTTTTGGAATGTAGTTTTGCACAGTGTCATTAAGAATTTTGTTTCGTGGCAGAACTCCGAAAACAAGTATAAATAAACTGAAATTGTGCATCCTGCTTTGTGACACAATTTTTCATATTGAACTGCATGCTTGTTTTAAATATTGTTCCCTTAAACAAAACCTGTCAAAAGTTAAGGGGTCTACTGTTTTGAATGATATACCATTGTAAAATTTATTTCATTCTAGACATAGAAATAGTTTCTTATACACTTTTTTATAGTACCGGATTACTCACAGTACAAAAGGTAATGCAGTTCATTACCAGTAAGTAAATTATGTGCAGCTGAACATGCTGTTACTTACTCTGACGGTTGGGTTAGAAAGGGATCAAAGAGGATAATGTAGGGTTTAAGAAAGACAAATAAAACATTAGTAAAAGTGCTTTAACTTAGTAACTATTACTTGAAATGGGTGGTGTCACAAAGGGAAGTACTTCCTAAAATTTTGGATGAAAACTGTTGTGTGATCAGACTGACAAAGAATTGAACCTGTTTGTTTAAATGTTTTTGCTCATGTCGCTGGTTTTTTTGTACTAGAACATTTGCAGAATTTTGTAAACTAAGTTATGCCAAAATACATGGTGAGAGCTGGAATAAGTGCAGCAAAATCATGTTTTTACAGCATGCACATTTTTCATGGGCGTCTCTTACAAACATGTTTAGTACAACGATGCCTTGTGCTGACTTCTGCTTTTGTTCTTCTCAGTGTGATTAGAAAATGTAGATTAATGCAGGGCTAACATATCTGCATTCTGTGACACATATCTGGCTATTTAGAAAAATAGGATATAGATTTCAATGAGCTATCTTTAGCTATGGTAAGGCCTTTTTAAAAGCTGCCAGGAAAATTTTTTAGAAAATTATTTCCTATTTTGCATAAATTTTAACACCTGTTAATTGTGGTTGCTTTTTTGCCTTCTCGCTGTGTCACATTAGACACCCTGGTTATCAAAGTGATCGTATTGCTATGGTATGTCTCATAATTATGATCGAACTGTTATCTAACATTCCTGGAGCATTCTTTTTTTCAATACTTAATACCTTTTATTCCTTGGCCTCATGCATGAATTATGCTGTGTATGTGAAGAGGCTTAAAGTTTGTTTCCATTACATTCTTTCTGAATGGATCCTGTTGTATCTAGGATTTTTTTAAAGCCAAGTAGGAATGTTATTGTTGACCTTGACACCAGATAACTGGGCAGACATTATATAGCTATGTTTGAATCCTCACAAAATGTGATGCTAAAGCCAACAGAATCCTGGCGCGAGACCCTCCTGGACAGCAGAGTTATGGAGCTTTTCTTTACAGTAAGTTTCTTTCTTCAACTTTCATAGTCCAGACCACAGGGAAAGCAGCTCCTTCCTGTTCTAAAACTGTATTGTCGGACTCTTCCTTTTGCATCAGGTAGGACTGATTCTGTTCACTTCAGCTTGCTTATCGAAGCAGACAGAAGTATTGTCTTTTTCATAGGGTACTGAATATGTATTTTGCCTGTTAATTGCTTTAAATTGATGACCACTAGCAACAGAAAAAGGTTTATAGTTATCTAAACTTTTATGTGTTTAATACTTCTGGGCATGTACTCATCAGAAGAAACCAAGCACGATGAGCAGTAGAAGATAGTGAATCTTTCAGATAAGGTATAACAGCTCTCAGAAAAGATCAAACGAGCAGTATGTGTTCACTGATATTAAAACATTTGCTCAACAGAACAGCTAAAAATAAGTAATGTAGTTGTAGTTTTCTAGCCAGTTTCAGCATACAGAATTCTGCATCACTTTCCTCAGCACAAAGGAAATCCATGCAAGTTAAAATAGAATAAGTCAGGAGGGATGTGGAAGAGGTAGTGTTGGGAGAATGTAGTACTCAATTTCTGTAACTTAAAAGCCCCACAGTGTTAAAAATGGATATGTTGTTTTATTTTTACAACTGTTGGGAGAAGTTTGTAGTCATTGCTCAGCTAGGACTTACTGCAGCAGCAACATATACTGGCTTATAAATTCATTTGCTATGCAATTTGACTTAAGTTACATCACTTGGGATCTGAGAATTCAGCATTCTCAGTTTTTTTTTCATTTTTGCTAAGCAGATAAATGTGCTCAGAACTTGGACAAAGTTGTTATAAGACAATGTAGATGTTACTCTCCAGTGTTGCTTGACAGTATGTGTTTGGATATATGTCCTTACTTGACAGGATTTTTGATAAATTTAAAATGTTATTTTTATTTTTTTTTACTGCGAGTTTATCCAGCAGTTTTGAAAAGGTGAAAAAATCCACTGGCAGAACTCTCAGCAGCTACACACAATCTGAACAGCTGTCTAGACTATCCAGACAGTTGCTACTGTCAGCTGTGAACCTCCACATGCAAATAACTTTTTGGCTTACATGTTAACCCTTCTTTGTTTAATAGTATGAAGTTGTCAGAGTTGCGTATCTGTTTCCTTGATTGGTTTACAATTAATTATTTGTGATAAGAAAAATACTTTTAATAATAGGCAAATTTGTTTTAATACATTTACATTTTACTTAATAGTAACCAAGGCTCGCCTGTATTTTATTATTTTTGAATGAACACTAGCCAGGGCAGTATGCTGTCAGTTCTGGTTTTAGATTCCTGATTTGCAGTGGTTGAGGCTTGCAGCAGTAGTTTGCTGTTCGAAGTAATGTAAGTAAATGGTAGTAATTTTTATTCATTTATGTGATCTGAGAAATTTTAATAACCTTGCAAAAGTTGGCGGGCAGGACTGCTATGTTAGAACGCGAGCCTTATTTCTAATCTCAGCCTCGTGTGGGACATATATTAGGAGGGGTATTTCTGTTGCAGGGTTTGTTTCTCCTGCTAGTTTGATCTTTCAGGGATTAACTGTGCAGCTAATCCAACTAGTTATGAGTTAGGTGAACTTGCAACTATCACACCACAGAGAAGTGGTTAGTATTTTAACTGTACTTTTTGGTATAATATTGCTGAAATAATTTAGCTAAATTTTGCTTCTGGATGGAAAAGTTACTCTGTATTTGTTTTTTTATTTATTCAATAAATCTTCTGTGAAAAAATAGGCATGAGCCAAAAAAAATCTTTAAATCCATACTTGAGTGATTAAAATAAGTATGTGAGAATATGTTTACGAAATAGTAAGATTCAAATCTAAAAAAGTCTCAATGACAAAAATAATGACATAACAGTTTACACAAATGCAGGAGGATTACTGTTGGCCTTGTATAATATAAGGGTGTTGCCAAGGAAGTGATGCATTCATTTTTGTATATGTCTTCAGTGTTTACCTCTGCTAAAGAAGCATCTATATAATCTTGATTGAACTTGTTGACTAACTTTAGCAAGACTGTATAGCCTAGGCATAGTTAGCATAATAGAGATGACTGTCATTATTGCTGTTTTTAGAAGGAGCAGCATGTCTGACTGCCTGGCATCTGTTTCTCTCTTTAAGACATAACATTCAATAGACAGTTCAATTTTCAACATGTAGGTGAGCCTTAACTAAATGTTAATTTCAGTGAATTAATTCAAGGCTTGAGATTGTGTGAGCTGAGTCACGATCTTGACGTTTGCCTTGGCTTAGGGAGTTGCAGAAACCCCTGTATTTCAGACTGAATGGAAGTTATAGTAAGCTTTTTTTGGTGTGTGCTCTTTTGGATTGAAAGCCATGTGACTGTTGTAAGAACACCCTGTTTTCATGTATTATTAACTACCTCACTTCCTGAAAGGTACATCGAAAAATCAGAGAAGATACAGATATGGCCCAAGATTCATTACAGTGCCTGGCACAGCTGGCGTCTTTGCACGGGCCAGTCTTTCCTGATGAAGGTTCACAAGTTGATTACCTGGCACACTTCATTGAGGGATTACTGAATACTATCAACGGGTATGTATGCCTGCTCTCTAAATTTAGATGGCATCTTTTAATCTTTAGTTTGGACTGTAGCATATCTGTGTGGAAAAGTGGTATGGCTGGCTTATTTCTGGATATAATTTGTGCTTACTGTTGGATTGCTTAAATTGAGAAAGGGCGGTTTAAAGTAGGTGGTGCTTATTATGAAATAGATTTATTGATTGAAAATGTATCAACAAAACCAATTCCCTTTTAGCAATTTTCTTAATGGCAAAAAACTGCTATTTCTATCTATAGAATTGAAATAGAAGACTCTGAAGCGGTGGGAATTTCCAGTATTATCAGCAATCTGATAACTGTATTTCCTCGCAATATTTTAACGGCCATTCCAAATGAACTTTTCTCTTCATTTGTTAACTGCCTCGCACACCTCACCTGTTCTTTTGGAAGAAGTGCTGCCTTGGAAGAAGTGGTAAGTAGCTGTTCTCAAAAAAATGGGTAGCCTTTTTCGCTTGTATTTGTGATAAACATAAGTGACATGAGAGTTTGGGTATTTTGTTAATAACTGTTGTGAATTCAGTAGTTTTGTCCTAGATATTTCTGAAATCACATATGAAAGGATTTTCTTTTATTTCACACAATTTAATGAACATAATTACACACTGTGTGCGTCTTTCAGACTTTGATTTAAAGCACATCTTAATTTTTAAATTTTAAGTGAATGGATTCATTTAAAATATTAAGGTTTTAAGTGTTGCCGACTTGCTGTTGTAGGACTTTTCTGGAAACACTTGTAGATAATGAACAAGCTGCAGTCCTGAAAGTTTAAAATGACTACATGAACATATGGACAGACTGAAACTTATCTGCTGCCTAGAGTTCTGAGTCAGGAGTTTCTGTCTTAAGTGAATGTAGCCATTAAGGTCTGTTGTTAACATCATACTTCTAAGATGTTCAGATTATCCCTTCATTGCTGATGCAGTTCAAATGGTAATTGTGCATACAAATCTAGCACAGGAATTAAAAGGATTTTTTTCTTTCAAACTTTGATTGTAACATTAAAGAGCAGTTGGCATAGCCCAAGTGTTCTGCTCCTAAAAGTTGCGTTAGAAACAAAAACTACCAAGGACACATAGTTTAAGGAAAAAAAAGTAAGAATTAAGGCAAATATTTTAAGCTATTTGTGTGCAGCAGCTACAGATTTAAAATGAGACTATCAAGATACCAACCAGTATTTCCGCACTACCATGAGAAAGTATGATTTTTTTTGTTTTGATAGTTTGATGTAGTTACAGGTTAATTACCTGAGTTTGAAAATAATTACAGAAATATTTAGTTACAAAGTTGATGGAAGTGTTTCTTTTCCCGAGAGCACAGGTGTATTAATTAGCATGTATTGCAGAACATTAGATCATGTCTTCACTGCAAGGTTAAAATGCATTCTATTTGGCCTAGTGCTCACTTAAGCTTTTCTCTTTTTTTATGCCTTAATCAAAAAACTGGTGTTTAAATTTAGAATCTAAAATACAGCTCCTTTCCAAACCTTATTGGTCAAAATTTGTCTGCTTTTGAGATTTTCTAGTAGAATATTGAATATATTCTGGTGCTCACCAATACATTTAGAAATGCTCCTGAAGCCTTTTTAAGATTCAGCAAAACCATAGGCAGCTATCATTTAAATTCAAAGGAACTAAAGGGATATTGTTTCCTCAGTTAGCGTCTTGTTAGGTGAGAACTGGAATACAAAATCATGTTTGATGAAAACTGCTCAATACGGTGCCATTTAAAACACAATCTCTCAGCAAGAGCTGAGTACCACTATCTTGTACCACTCTCTGGTGCAATGATACCACATGCTGTGCCTGTAGAAATACTACTTTGCATCTCTGAAAATAATCTTTTGGCTTAGGAATGTCCTAGCCATGGCTAATGTGTTCCCCAAGTTTCTTTTAGAATGCGTGCAGTGATACTTTCTGTGAGCTCATCTGCTGTCTGTAATTAAGAGCTTTCTGATAGATAAAATACTGTGTGTGTTGGGCTCAGTCGAATCCTCAGATAATATTGCTGGAGCTTTTCAGAAATATGAAATGCAGCAGAATGCAGGCAGGTGTACTCCTTAAGTTTTGCTGAGTGGTAAAGCTGTTTTCCCCGTATTTCTGCTGTTTCATATGCCAGCAGAACATACCACGTGAACATGGCAGAAACAGCTAAGTAGATTTCTTGTGCCTGACAGGGAAGACCTGCTGTGAAAGCTGTCAGAATATGGAGGTCCTGAATCAAAATACGCAAACCACTTAAAAGCATCTAATACTGATTTTCAGCCACAGGGAAAACCCCACAATCCAAACATTATGTTCAAATGCTTCTTTTGCATTAACCTGTTGGCTGGGTTTGGGGAGATCAGCTGAAGGAAGTTGAAACATTTGCCTGTACAGCTACACTGGTGGAGGGAGGGCAGTAAGATTCAGCAGTGCTGAGGGTTAGTTTATGGGACAAGATGGACCAGTAATCTTCCTTTATTAAAGGAACTCACACTGGGTGTGAGAGAAGATGCTCATCTACAGCTATGCTCTGCCTTTCTCAATACTTAATGCTTACGCAGAAGTAGAATGAAATAGTCCACCCAAATTAGTGAAGAGTATGAACAGGATATTGGGTGAAAAGTCAAATAAAAATTGTATCAAAGGCTTCTTTTTCTCAAAATGAATATTAATGTACTGTTCCTGTTTAGTGATATTTTTAAAAATATCATGGGATTACAGAGACCATGCTGAATTTGGGCCCCTCACTGTGCTTCCACCTCTTAGCAGCTTGTTGCTGCTTGACAAGCTTTCAAAGTGTTTTTTCTTCCAAGGATCAGCAAACTAGGAAGGAGGAAGGACCAAATTTCTTTTTGTTTCCCATAGAGGAAATTAAGAGGAAGTAAGCATCTTTCCTTTAAATTTACTGGGTTTATCTTGCCTCTCCTGAAGAGCTGAGTTCTAATCCATCAGAATGATTTAGCTCCTAGTCTACAGCACAGCACTTTGCCTGTATGATGACATCTTTGGTAGCCCAGCTGTAACTAATCTGAAACAAGGATTGGGATTTTTTAGTAAGGTTTCTTTGGAATGAGATTGGTTCAATAGGGGTAAAATCCTTTTACTGTTTCGGTATTTATTTTTTGGAGGCACTTACTAGTCCTAGATTGCTTATGAAAATATCTTCAAGTGTTAAAATAATTTTTCTTCATGGCATTAACTTCTTTATTATCTTTTCAAATAAATGAATTGGATATATTTGAGGGTATTTTGTTGTTGTAAAAACATGTCTTGTTTGTTTATGCTCTCAATTATTAAAAATTATTAAAAATCATATATGTAAGTTATAGATGTAAATATAGTACGTACATGTCAAAATACTTCAGGATTGAATGACTGTCTATAAATTCGTGTGTCCTTTAGCCAAGTTTTAAAAAGACATGTTGTGGAGTCCTTCCTAAATTTATGGCTTATGTTAGTGTTGAATACAATTTTGCCTCTCTCCTTGTCATCTTCAGGTTTTGTTTTCACAATTGCTTCAGCATGTCCCATATTTTAACTTCTGGAAATATGACAGCTTTGCAGTTACAAAAGGATGCTGTGAAGCTATCTTGGAATGCTTCCAATGTGATACCAGTTTTCCCTCTTAATCAGTCATCCAGTCAGTGTTTTCTTTTCCTTGCCAGTTCATCCAACCATGTTTGTAACTTCACTGGAAGTCAGGAATTCTTGTGTCTGAAGCATGATTAAGGCCTTAATATCTTTTATTTCATTATTGAACCATTTTACTAAGCTCTGCTATCCCAGAGTAACTTCTGCGAGCCATCCTGTAAGACTTCCTCTAAGAAGTTTAGCAGGCTGTTTATCTGTACAGCCACACAGTTATTTGAAGTTGGATGTATTTACAAATGTTCAATTTTTGCATCAAAACAAAAAGTTCATAGTTACATTAAAAACACTTTTAAAAATAAATTGCCTCTTTGCTGTTTGGATTCTTTAGTTTGCCTGCAACTCAGGACTTTGTTTTCCAGATAAGGTATGTCCTTTTGCAACTATGTACTATATAGAAGCACATGAATAATTAAAAACAAGAAGCATCAGTTGAAATTCACTGAGTAGTTAGAGTTGCAGGCTTATTCTGTACAAATTAATTGGGTTTTGGTTTGTTCATAAAACGAGAAGTTGTGATTCATCATCAAAACTGGCTACCTGTAATAAGGTTTCTTGAACACTTGCAATCTTGCAGTGATTTCCTCTGGCACAGAGAATCATTGTCTTTCCTCTCTATTTCAGAAATAATGGAATACCTCTCAATCTATATGCAATATCAGGTGAAGAGAAATAGCTAAACACATTGTCAGGTTTTTAAAGCCTAGCAGGCATGAAAGCTGCAGTAACCTTTTCAATGCATTGCTTCAGTTCATTCTGATATTTTCTTGGCTATCCTTAGATTGGTTTTGTGACTGATTTTTTTTTGTGTTTGTTTCAACACTAGAAGAACATCTGTAAAATAATGATTAATATAAGAATGTTCCTTTGGTTTAGTTTAGGAATAAGATTTTTTACTTGGTTTTTTTTCATCTCTTACAGCTTGACAAAGATGACATGGTATATATGGAGGCATATGATAAATTGCTGGAATCTTGGCTTACTTTGGTCCAAGATGACAAACATTTCCATAAAGGTTTCTTTACCCAACATGCTGTTCAAGTCTTTAATTCCTACATTCAGTGCCATCTAGCTGCTCCTGATGGCACAAGGAATTTGGTAAGCCTTCTTTGTAGCAGTTTTTGATGATAACATACAGTAACTAGCCCATGTCTTTTGGTGTGTGTATATTATGTAGCTCAAGGCAGCTAGTATAGAATTGCCATAAATAAAAAAATTGCTGAACTTGTTAGTCAGTTGTGATTTCCCAGTCTGTTTCTCTCATTCTAGAGAAGAACTAAAGGAATGCGAAGTTGGAAATTTCTTAAAAAAAAAAAAGTAAACATGTAACACAAATCAATGTGTATCTTGTTCTTTCCACAGATACAGTGACTAAACTTTTGACCTTCCTTCTGGATTAGAATTCTAGTTAAAATTCTCAGTGAAATTGGGGGCCTTTTGTATAATTGTTGTCTCCCGTGAACTATCTTCAAAATATAATTGACATGCATAAATATCTGAAAAAATGACTGACTATGCTCAAAGTAGAAGAAATTTGGAATATCATGTGGTCATTTTGGATAAAATAAATTCCCAAATGAGTTTTTGAACAGTTGACTATCTAGAGAAAACTTAAATGTAAATATGTAAACATTAAGTATCTCATGGGCCATTGAGAAAGAAGGGTGATTAGTCTATTTGCCCGGAATCTGGATCTTACTAAAATAGATTCTTACACAGAAAGTTGGATGTAGATGCTGGATGAATTAGTTATTTCATAGATTCAATTCAATGAGTGTATAAAACCTCTCTTTAATCTGATGCTGTGCAAAGATCTGAGGGGTACCTCATTCTGAAAAGCACTATGTAAAATGTAATTCTGCTAGCTCAATATGTAACAGATGGTAATAACAGTGCCAAAAACTGAGAGAAATATTTCACAAGAGAACTTTGAATTCATATCAGGCGGTCTTGACATAACTTGTATACACAGGTTAATTCATGTCATTCTGTGAGATAAGTCATTTATCCCATGGGTAACCTTTAAAAGCCACAGCTGGCATTTTAGAATGCTTCTTGTTCAATATCAAAGCGGTAACAGGAACTTTCAGTCTCTGCTTTGAGAGCAGAGGCTCATCCTTCAGTAAACAGCTGCAACTTTGAAGTTGCCAAAAGAGAATGATTTGCCGGGTTACATAAAGAAAAGATGGGTTAAAAGCAGTTTGCATAAGGAGTTGTGTGTGGATTCAGTTTTCCAGGGCCTCTATAGAAACAAAGCAGACTGATAGCTTTCTCCACCTCTTGTATTTTACTTTGTTGCTTACATAAATTTTGATTATTTAAGAGCTAAGAAAGAAACACTTTTAATATTTATACTTGGTTTCTGCATATCATGGTTCATCTCTTCAAGGAATAAGATCTAATTATAATTTAGTTCTATAATGCAACCAAGATAAGCTTTGAGAAAGTGAACAGTGCAACTCCTGCATCAGCAGGAAATAAAACTCAGATCATCAAGATTATTAGTCTGCTGTTTTCTGAGATTTTAGCATTTCCTTTTAAGGTACTTTTTTTTTTTTAATTTAGTGGTACTTTTTAAACTACTCTGTCCCCACAAACAGTAGGTTAGGGAAAATCTTTAATGAAAGGGCTAATATTCATTTCATCATGAAAAACACTGCCTATTACGTGATTTATGTAAGATCTCAGACAACTGAGAACTATTGAAATGTTAGCAAATGAACTGAATATGGCATTTTGCTAATGAGTTTGTGAAATGCTGATTTTAAAACCATATGAACCCATGTTGACTTTTAACTCTTCTGTGTCTAATTTAGTACCAGTCTGTTGTTCATACACGCAAGTTACCTTGCAAGAAAGAGCCAAAATAATGCAGAAAATTGTGCTGATAATGAATTTAACAAGTATGACCCTAACTGGTTGCCTCTAATTTTGTTGAAATAACCAAAGACTGCCAATGGTGTGGCCTCTCGGGAAGAAGAAGAAATAAGTGAGCTGCAGGAAGATGACAGAGACCAGTTCTGTGACCAGTTGGCCAGTGTAGGCATGCTGGGGAGGATTGCTGCAGAGCACTGCATACCTCTTCTCACAAGGTAAGTACAAAAAAAAATAGTCACGAATGCAAATCAATAAAGCTGTCACATAGGAAAAGCCTGACTTTGCCAAAACAGTTTAAAAACAGTGAAGCTACTTTCTTGTTATTTGTCTGCAGTTTGTTAGAAGACCGAGTGACAAGGCTCCATGGACAGTTGCAAAGACATCAGCAGCAGTTACTTGCCTCACCAGCATCAGGTTCAATTGACAATAAAGTGCTTGATGACCTGTATGAGGATATTCATTGGCTTATTTTAGTCACAGGTTAGTGAACAGCTTTAAATAGTACTTATTCCAGTAGTCTTACTGCAGCTGGAGCACCTCAGGAAAAAAAAAAAAATCCCTGTGTATCAACTGCTCTCGATTGACTATATGTTTTATCCCTTACCATGATTTCATCTTACATACAGGACTTGCAAAGTCCTTGTCTTACTATCATCTGTCTTAAGTAACAGCAATATTATCTCTAATGATTACCTTATATAAAGGTTTTATCAATGTCCCTTGGAAGTTCCTGCAACTAATTTTGTTACAGTGTTTTTGAGTTGTGTTATCAGTCAACCTATTCAAGAAATTAGTCTGTTCATGGATAGTGGTGTTGTCAGGATGCATATGGCTTTATAAGGGAACCAACATGAGATCAGGGTAATGGTGGTACTCAGTGGTGAAAGAGAATCAAGTAAGTTCTAGGATTTCTCAGTGCTGATGATCCATGACCTGCCATTTTGTTATGTTTCAGGGAACTTGAATTTAGAACCTTTTTGGGTTTGATTTTTAGATGGAAATATTTTACTTAAGTTTGCAAACATCATAACAACTAAAGACAGTCTGTACTTTGCTAGGAGAAATGTATAATACATGAAATATTTTGTGGTACTTTTTTGAAGATCTGACGTTTTAGTTGCTCTCAGATGTTGACATGAATGTGTTTATAATGTTTTTGTAGCACTGTGAGATGGAGTGTGTAGCTCACAGATGGTTATGAGCTCAGATATTGAAAACTACAACTAAAGCTGGAATCAATATTATCTAGATTCCAGAGTATTTTATGAAAACCCTGGCTTCACCTGATCTGCTGTTGCTAGGCAAGGAAAACTGTGTTACAGCACATGTACTTGAGGTCTGAAAGACTCTGACAGATTTGAAATGCTAGCAAAACCGAAGTCCCAAATGATATGGATTCAGTGGGGAAGCTGTGAAATCAAGGCTTTTTTACCACATAGCAGAAGAAGAAAAAAATGACAACAAATTGTTGTGTTGTCCCTCCCCCAAGTAGACGAATTGACTGTAGCACTTATACATGAAGCAAAACTTGTCTCTTTTTATTGTTTTTTGAATTGGTGGTTTCTTTTTCCAGTCTTGGTTCTTGTCACTTAAGGTTCTTTCCTACTGAATGGCTTTAAGGATTCTAAAGTTAACTTGTATGCATTTAAGCAGTGTTAGTCAGGGTCTGTATGAACATTTGATTCTGATGTGATGTCTGCAGTTAAGCCTATGGATTCTCTAATCAGAAAACCATAAATTAACCTAGGGTAGAAAGTTGTGATCACTCTTTCTCTTTTAATGTAAGGCTACCTCTTGGCTAATGATACTCAGGGAGAGACTCCGCTAATACCTCCAGAAGTAATGGAATATTCCATTAAACATTCAGCTGAGGTTGACATCAATACCACACTTCAGATTCTGGGATCTCCAGGAGAAAAGGCCTCTTCCATCCCAGGGTACAACAGAACCGATTCTGTAATTAGGTAAGGATGCATCTTGTACTATTAAGTGTGTTAAATGATTTTTGAGAGAAAAAAACCCCAAACCTAGAAGGTGAGTAGGCTTCTGTGAATGTGAAAAGTAAGCAATATGTAAACACTGAACTTTGAAAAAGGAAAAATTGACCTAATAGTCTTAACAGGGGTCATGAGCCAAAGGAAATAAACAGAAATGTTTTTTACATTTCTACTGAAAACCCATCTTTGATTTATTACAGAAAATCCTTAAAACTACTTAAGTAAAAAAAGTTGGCAGATCAAAATCTTTAGATAATACATACAGGTTAAGCAAATGCTTTCCAGAACATCAGTGAGCTTCTCTACTTTGAACATGAGTTACTGCCCAAGCTTGGCAGTAGCAGCAAAATTGATCCTCAGGGCGTGAGGAATTGTTGTCAGTTATGTACACACATCACTGTCAGCCTATGAAAGATGCAGGAGAGATTTCCCTTCTCTTTTTGCAAGAAGGCTGATCCTCACAAAGGACTCCTCAGTTTGAATTCTCATAGTTCAGAAGTTTGCATTCCACTCTTAGTTGACATGGAAGAGTCTTCACACAAGATTAGTTGTTGCGTTCTTTAAATGTTTTCTTCTGGGAAGAAGGTAGAAGAAGTGGATCTTCATTAACAATGATGTATGTGCCTAGTGTTTAGAAGCTTGAATATTGCTCACTTATACTATTGTCCACTTTGAAATAAGGAGAGATTTGAGGCCCTTTGGCAAGAACTCTGAAATGTCTTCAAGGAATAGGCCACTGTCAACTCCTAAATTTCTTGTGTACAATCACATTCTTACAAAATTTGACATACTATAAAAGCTAGTATTTAATGCTGTTTTATGTAGTGATTGTATTAATGGAGTCACCTGGTGATTTACTATTTCAGACTATTTCCCTGCAGTAATGAACAAAAGAAAAATAACTGGTCATTTCTGTATTTTTTTGGTATGTGTCACACTGCAAGCGCTGCACAATCAGAACCCATTTGGTCACTAACCTTTATGGTGCAAGAAAGGGAAAAGCAGTCTTTTGAAACAGCTTTTCAGGCACTCCCAAGTAGTCCATTTGTCACAATGTTTTTGAGGATTCTTTGTTGCAGTAATTTTGATGTCAAAATTACTTTTAAATTTTATCTTTTAAAGCGTAATTCTTACTTTTTGGAGGATCTTTGCCGGTCTATTCTCTCTCTCTCTCACCTTGCTTTTCAAAAACAATTTATTTATTTTCAAATAAATTCAGGTGCTTTTTACTTGATTAGAGTTGAAATGCTTTGTATTATCCTGATCCTTCTGTCATATTTTGTGAAAAATGAAAGTGGTTTTGGTAGTTACATTGCTTCTCCAAGAACCACTCTCAGCATCCTCATTGCATTTTAAATCTGCAGGTTGTTATCTGCTATTTTAAGAGTGTCAGAAGTAGAATCTAGAGCAATAAGGGCAAATCTCACTCACCTCCTGAGCCCCCAGATGGGCAAAGATATTGTATGGTTTCTCAAGCGCTGGGCAAAGACTTACCTCCTAGTAGATGAAAAGTTGTATGATCAGGTAAGGATAAAACTTTTATGAATTTATTTGTGAGTATTAGTAATAATATTATGCTGTGAATGTAGATGTCAGCGTAGCTATTTAAAAGTGCAATGCTAAAGTATTTTTAATGTTAAATGGGTTGTGCTTTATTTTGGCATTTGTTTGAAAGTTGATGTTTTCTTCCATTTGCTAATTAGAAATACAAGTTGTTAGGGGACCCTTCTTGCACATTTTGCTGTAAATGTGATTTTTTTTTTTTGGTAGCCACTGCCATATCAGAATAACATAGTGCTCCTGGGCTGTATAGTGAGTGAAACTCACTGACTGCAGTGATGTTATAAATTGTGACTGTCCATCAGATTTTACATTTCATCTCTAATACTGTGATTGCTCTTGATCGTGATTCTGAGTTAGATATTTAACACCAAGGTAGTGTACATTAGCTAATATCATGCTACTTTCTCTCCTTGTATATATCATGATTTCAACAGTGTGTTCTTTGTAAAGGGCAACTTCTTACCGTGCTTGGACAGCACTAATCGTGATCAGAACTTGATCCTGATTTTGCTTATCAAACTAACTGTAATCCAGCTGGCTCACAGAGGCCACCCATCCTGAGGAGGTCCTGTTGGCTCTAATTTTTGGGAAATCTCCTCCTCCCCTTTATTTCCACTACTGAAGCAACTAAGAATACTAACGCTTCAGGAGGCCTCTCCTTAACAACAATAGGTATCACACAGACTTGTAAATATTTGGAGTCACATTATTTAGCTCATACATATAGCACAGCTAAGAATTCATAAAGGTACCAGTTGGGCAAGAATTGGAGATCATGTTAGAGGGAGATCCATGTGAAAAACAATGTGAAGAAACAAAACAGAGTGTCTAGGAAATGCACGCATTTAGTTTGTGTTGACATGTGAAAGTGATTGAAACCTCTATTTAAATCTTATGCTCAGTCATGTATATATCATGAGTTCTTAAAGGTAGAAGCATTGGTGGTGTGCTGGCAGGAAGCCCTTGCACAATTACTACAAAGTCTTTGGATTTCACTCTTGAGAAACTTTCTTCAAAGATAGGAGAACAGGCAATTTCAAGGAAGCATGTTTTAATGTGCCAGGACCAGAGTGACGTCTTTCCTAAAAGATGTGTAGATTGAAGGAAACATCTGCAGAAAGCACATGCAGAAAAATTGAGGAGAAAATTAGTTTTTACAAGTTTCTATCAAGAATTAGGTTTATTTCTAATAATTTCTACCACTGATTTTTGAGGAATTATGTCTTAAATTCATAAATTCATGGAAACACTTTCAGGAGGTGATTTTGGGATCTTTCTTTTAATTATTAAAGCTTTTGAACTTTCATTGGCCTTAAAAGTTAGACATACTCAAACCTGATTTTGTTTTGAGGTTGAAACTTCTCTTTGTTTTAGATGTTGTGCTTAAAATCGCAAGATGGCAAAGATTTTTCTGTTACAGGTATTCTTTGCCTTTGTCTATGTAACATTTGTGTAAATTAAGTAGGAAAGAAGTGACAGCCTGAAAAGAATTTGCTGAGAATGATTGCCATACACTTTGGGGTTCTGGCTTCTGTAAAACTCACTCATTTTAATGCTTTTCTTATAGATAAGTCTGCCATTTAGTACAGCATTTGGTGCTGATACAGAGGGTTCCCAGTGGATTGTGGGTTACCTTTTAGAAAAAGTGATCAGTAACCTGGCAGTGTGGAGTTCAGAGCAGGACCTTGCAAATGATACTGTACAACTGCTAGTAACATTAGTGGAAAGGAGAGAGCGGTAAGTTGCTATACCTCTGGAAGTCAAAAAGTTTCTTTTGCTTCCTTTAAAGTTTTTTGGCCACGGTAATCCAGATATAGGATGCTTCATATTCATGTCTCTGTAAGTCAAATTGCATTAGTAACATACTATAACAGAAAAAAAAACCACCACAAACTTGTCTGACAAGCTGAGGAGTGGGACCTTTATTTGACAAAACATCATCTAATTTTTATTACTGTTTAGAAGTGCACTCTCCTTCTCTTACTTTTGTGCCTCACTCTTAAACAGTGAGAAAGGAAAACTCTCCTGGTCTCCACTCTTAGTGCAAGGATTTTTGTGTTGCTGTTAATTTTTATTGATTAGGAGTTCAGATACTGGCTAAGCCAGTATGAAATATGTTTTGTAAACCTAAATTTCTTTTTTTTTCAAATATAGGATTTTGTGGATTCAGACAAATTTCAAAAAGCTTTCTTTGGTGTTGCAAACTGTGAAGCAGGAAGTTCTTGAATGCTTTACTTCTGTCAATTGACATGCAATTATACATGAAATCATGCATTCACAGTCTACTGAACACAGACTGTTTGGAAGCATGAGGATTTTAAATGCTTGAGGATTTTTCTTTAAAAAAAAATTAAACCCCATAGGAGCTAGTTTTGGAATAAGTTGCTTATTTTATTATGATGTAATGAGACTAAGCTTTTAATCCATGCAATATGTCCATTAACTCTGTGTGTGTGTGTAAAACTAAAGCACTTCCCTGCTTTCCTCCTGTATGAATTGATCTATTTTCAGAGTATACACTTTAGAAATCTGAGAGCTGAGGCATTAATAAGATGAAAATCAAAAGACAATTTAGCCTCAGAATAAAGGAATTTTTAAAAAATAGCAACAAAAAACTTCTGGCAGCTGCTAGAAACCTGATGTTCTCTGTTCATTCAATTTTGTGAAGTCTTTAATGAAATTTTTTTCCCCTCTTTTAGGGCAAACTTAGTTATTCAGTGTGAAAACTGGTGGAATTTAGCTAAACAGTTTGCAAGGCGAAGCCCTCCTCTTCACTACTTGTCTAGTTCTGTGCAGAGAACACTAATGAAAGCTTTAGTTCTAGGAGGTTTTGCTCATATGGATACAGAAACAAAGCAACAATACTGGACAGAGGTAAGCTATTTTGATACTTCTATTACCTCCATATAAGCAAGCAGTACAACAAGTTCATTTAGAGAATTTTATAGTGACACAAAATCAATTTGTATAACATATTTTGATATTTAATACTGATGATTTTTTACAGTATTCTCTCTTTGGTCAATACTTGTATGTATTGTATATAAATTGAATCTAAAATGTCTCAACCTAAAGAGAAACCACTAATAATTAATTGGAGGATTTGTGAAGCGGACAGTAGAGCCATGTGTTTGAAAGAGACTATTATAGAAGATTAAAAATTTCCCTTGCACTGGGACACTTCTTCCTTTCATTTTAATTTTATGGTGTTATGAATTACTCTGTTATCACTTAATGACAGTAATTAAAAAGCTAATGTGGAACATAATGAAGAATCTTGACGAGCTCTTTGTGCTCTGGCTCCATTAAAGCTCATATATTTAATACCAGAAAGGTTGATGCTAGAAAGTGGCTGAAATGGCATCAGGAAGCACCACATGACTTTGTAAAGCATTGACCTTCTGGGAAAAACTTGCTTTTATTGGCAGAGCTACAAAATTATTGATTTAAGGTAAGACTGTAATGCACTGGAAGCAATTGGGAAAAAAAAATTAACTATTTTTATTGAAGTTTCTAAATTGTTTCCAAATACAGATGATGAGAAGTGATTTCACTATTGAGAATTATAATGTGGCAAAGATAACTGTGGGCATTAGTCTTAATGGTTTAATTAATGAGCCATAACAATTTTTTTCCCCTGATGCTGAATTTGAAGGGAATCAAATGCTTTGAGCCGGAGAAAGTCATCGTCATTTGTTTAAACACTACAAAATTACCTAAAATATTTATAGAGGTGCTCATTTTGACACCTGTCTGCACGCCATGATGGACAATGAGAAGCACTACTCACTACTACTTCTGCTTATATTAACATGACAGATAATAACATAACTGAGCCATTGGAAACTGGAAGTGATTGATTCTTGTACTGCCATGCTAAAAGCAATGAGTTTGCTAAATTATTTAAACCTCACATCTCATATAATAGTATGCTTATCTTAATGTGACTTTTCTGAAAAATTTCAAGGTTCTTCAGCCACTTCAGCAGCGATTCTTGAATGTGATAAACCAAGAAAACTTTCAGCAGATCTGTCAGGAGGAGGAAGTGAAACAGGAAATCACTGCTACATTAGAAGCACTCTGTGGCATTGCTGAGGCTACCCAGATTGATAATGTAGCAATTCTCTTCAATTTCCTAATGGACTTCCTTAATAATTGCATTGGATTAATGGAAGTATACAAAAACACACCAGAGACTGTCAATCTCATAATAGAAGTCTTTGTTGAAGTTGCACATAAACAAATTTGCTATCTTGGAGAGGTAAATACAACCAGAAGGGGAAGGAGAGGGCGGAGTGTGTTTGCGCACGTGCATGTCTGTAAATGTGTATACAGTGCTATTCCTTAAACAAAATAAAATGTGGTGATTTTTACAGAGAGCAAGACAGACTATATAGACACATCTGTTAAGGAATTCCTTTGTTTTAAAACATACACTTGCAAAGATTAAAAGCAGGACATCTAGACTGGGGTTTTTTTACCAATAAATTTAACCACAATTCATCACTACTCTAACTCTATGGGTGGCAGAAGAGGACAGACAATGTTGAGTACTTTTTTATAACAATATCAAACTTCTCAGAAGTCTAGTCCAAGGAGAATTGCTGCACTGTTTTATGTGGCAAATACATATCGTAGAGACACTGCCTTGGTCCTAGACAAGGCATTAATTGATCCCAAGAAGTTAACAGTTAAAATTTTGAGTTTGTGCAGTGCACTTACGTCTTTGCACTGCTGGCTAATTTTGTTTTCGCATCTGAAAGAGTTCTTGCCTATTCCAAACTGGATATGTACAGTGTATTGTGGCTCCAAACTTCTATAACTGAAGTGTGTCCCATGGGGATTTTGTTGGTAATCTAGTTTGTGAGATTAGTGAGATGTGTCAGTCTGTCCCAAGCCACTCTTGTCTGGATTTTTGTTAAGACTGAGGAATCAAGAAAAGTAATGTTTTGCTCTTTCAATCAGTAGCACATCAATATATGGGTATAAGTGTTCTTATAGTCTAAGGTGGCTGTTTCCTTGATGATTTTGTATACAGTTGGTACAAAAGTGGCCATATACTGAAATTAAAATCTTGAAGTATTGTCTACCAAGTAATGCCATCTTAAAACAAAGTGTGTCACTTTTAACATATGGAAGTTTTCTTATTATGTAACATTGTTTTATAGGCCAAAGCCATGAACTTGTATGAGGCCTGCCTAACTCTGCTCCAGGTATATTCCAAGAATAATCTAGGTCGACAACGGATAGATGTTACAGCAGAAGAAGATCAGTACCAGGATCTCCTTCTTATTATGGAGCTTCTCACTAATCTTCTATCAAAAGAATTCATAGATTTCAGTGATACAGGTATTAAGGAATTGATAATTGATGAACCACAAGTTGTTTTCTAAACTGTAAGAACCATTTTGGGCCTTGTGTTCAGTCCATATAAAGTAAAAGCTGAAGTTTAGGCTTGACTAGGTCAGGATATGGAAATTGTTATTTAAAGTAGCAAAGGAAGTACTTTCCACAATATTCTAACATCTGAAATTATTATTGCTGTCATAAAATAAATTGGGGATGTGTAAAACAGCTTGAAGTCTGAATGTTGCAAGTCTGAAGATGTACCAGCAGTTTTATAACAAAAAGCACAGAGAAGTTGGAGTAGTAAAGTAGTGCAAGAGAGCAGATGGATTGTCGTCTTAGTGCAGGATTGAACTTTAGTGAAATGCTGAGCTCATTGAAATTTCATCATGTGAGGGTCTTCTGTATTCCTCTTTCACAGAACATGCTTTATGATTTGTGGGTGTAGTTAAGGGTTCCTTCTTGTATCCCAGCCTGGTACTTTCTTACATGTATTTGCCACTTAGAATTGCAGTTGTTCTGAGTATGTTCTGGCAGTTAGCTGTGGTGCATTGCTTTTGAATAAGCCAAAACACATTTGCATGGTTCATACCTCACCATGTTCTATACACTTTGCACAGATAACAACGCAGGCAGATTCAGGTTGATACCAAGCATGTCCTGGTATTCATTGCTTTTCTGAGGTACATCTTGAAAGAGAGAACCTTGTACTCCAAAATGCAGTACATCGTTTTATTTTTTCATCATGCATGCACAACACAAGTACAGAACCAGATTTAGACTTTGTCCATTGAATGGACAACCCAGTGCTATGCAGAGTATTTGCTTTGAGATCTGGATGTTAGTTGTGTGGAAAACACTGTAAAATACTTACCATGAAATGAAGTAATGTGAATAAAACCTAGATGCAACACCCAGAAATTAAATGTATTGCAAGTTTTCTACATACTGCTGCTGGCTCAATGCAGGAATTATAAAAGTAAGGTCACTGCCAGTTGATGGGAAACATAGGCCTTAACCTGTAACTGAAGAAAACTTGGCAACATCCAAACTGCAGAATTTTCTATATTAGCTCTCCCTTTTTTTCTCTCTTTCTGTTTATAAAAGATATTAAAGCATATATAAAAAGCATAAATATGCAGTACTATTTTATTCACTATGTGTTTATGTGTGCAGGTATGAAGCAGCTATCACTAGAAACAAATGCAATGTTCTGTAATGGAAGGGAGCCTCAGTATCTGAAGCGTTCTGGTTTAGCATGCCATCTGGTACAAGTGATTATGAAATGCTTAGTCCTAATGAATATAAATATAGAGTGATGTGACAGCCTCTACTCAACTAAGTTTCTATTTTAATACAGTGCCTCATGGTTTTGTTTGGAGAGAGGGGACTAGTCCTATTTTTAAAAATGTCTGTATTACAAAGAAATGTGGCTGTTACTTCAATATGTTTAATCTTCCTTTTATACAAATTATTTTTTGTCTTTCCTGCAGATGAAGTATTTAGAGGACATGAGCCTGGGCAAGTTACAAATAGATCTGTATCAGCAGCAGATGTTGTCTTATATGGGGTTAATCTAGTTCTGCCTCTAATGTCACAAGATCTGCTGAAGGTAAGTATATTTTTACACAGAGCTGCTAGAATATGAAAGCTTTATAGTAATGAATTCCCAGAATTCGTTCCAATATACATTCCACCTCCATAAGTTGAATTTTCTAGACTTCATAAATGTAAATAACTCTTCCATAGTTCTAGATACTCTTAGAAAAGAAATACTGTAAGCTGAGAAAATGTGTATCTGAAGGTCCTAAACAAAACTTTTATTCTAAAAGCAAGGCTGTCCAGATCAACAGCCAAACCTGAAACGTGGCTTATGGACTCCTTTTTCTGATTGTGTCAGGAATGTGACAAGAAGCATAAACAGTGATATTAGTTTAAAGTAACTATTTATTTTCACAATACAGATGGCTTTCAATTGTAGGCATCAGCAGCTTGTCAGTAAACTGTAAAATATGAAACAGTTGGACAGCAGCATTTCATTGGGTTGCAGTGTTCATCTTTTACTTTGAACCAGGGGAGCACTCCTGAAGGGTGTCTGAGCTGTCCCCTCTTCACATGGCTTCTCATCCGGTAGCACTTGCTGAGTGCAAGGGCAGTGTCCTTTATAGATCAAACTGAAAATGTACCCTGGGAGCCCCTCAACTGTACTCCAAAGGCTCCATTTGTCCATGACTGAAGTAAAACTCCTTTAATTTGTGTAGAGCAGATACCAGACTGCCACCATCAACTGTTTTAGTAATCATCTTTTATTGTACCGCAGTGTTTGTATTTACATAAAGTTGTAGCCATTCTAATTCTACTAAAATTGTCTTTTCTTCAGTGCAAAGTGTCAGTCCTGTCTCTTTCTACAGCTGAAAATTATGCCAGAAGAGTGATTGAATCTAAAAATACAATGTTTTTCTTTTGACAGTTTCCATCCCTGTGTAATCAATATTACAAATTAATCACTTTCATATGTGAGATATTCCCTGAGAAAATTCCACAACTTCCAGAGGACCTCTTTAAGAGCCTAATGTACTCACTGGAGTTAGGGATGTCATCGTATCCTTTACAGAGCTTGGGAATATTTAAAAAAAAAAAATCTAAGTTGCTTTTTTAAGGACCTGTTAAAAATATCAATTTATTATCTTTGGGGTTTTTTTTTCTTTTTCTATCAATATCTGCATCTATAATTATATATCAGTAATTGACTCTTACTCTGCTCTCTGGGGATTGAGAGTTTCACTGTAATGTCCGTCGAGATTCCAGCATTTGCTGAATTGCCTCTGACTTGTGGTGCTTGGGCACAGCCTTTAAGTAGCTTAGCATGTAAGTTTTTTCTGGCAGCCATTCCTGCCTCCTCCATTACTTCATTTCAGAGTGTGTAACTTCATAAGCCTTCAGCTGGTATCCCAAAGCCATTCCTGAATTAGTCTCTCAGCTGGTAATACAAAACATTGCTGCTGCTCTACTGGGCTGGCTCCAGAGCATTTCCTGTCAGGGTGCCAATGGGCTCTCCCTCTCATAATGGGAGTACCATTTTCACTAATCTGCGGCACGTGTCAGAAACAGATGAGCTTGACCATAAGGGACTCTTTCTGAAAATGTTATGTCAGAGAGGGTTATGTTACCTTAAGGCATGTAGCTAATAAAAGAAGGTAATGAAGTTGGAACCTTTTTCCCCCCTTTTTTCTAGCGTTTTTTTAATTAGCAACTTTGTAGTGAAAAGAAACCTTGAAACATACAAGCATTTCAGATATTTTCTTCTGTCACAGCCGGGTAGTTTGACCACAATTTAATTGAAATCTGACTTCAATTCTTTAACACCCATTATCAGAATGAGCTCAGAGGTTTGCCAGCTCTGTCTGGAGGCTGT
Source organism: Daphoenositta chrysoptera (assembly GCA_013397915.1). NCBI lineage: Eukaryota > Metazoa > Chordata > Aves > Passeriformes > Daphoenositta > Daphoenositta chrysoptera. The sequence goes on from VZRO01008585.1 coordinate 822,044, forward strand.
AACACCGTTAGCAGAACAGTGTGCAAAAGCACAAGAAACAGATTCAACCCTTTTTCTAGCAACGAGGCACTTTCTTAAGGTAAGGCATCTATGTTTCGTGTTACTTTGTTTTTTTGCATAAAGGCAGCATCCAGAGGTCAAACAGTGATCATATCCAGATTAATTAAGTGGCAGCTTAAGAAGAAAGGGCATGAAGAACTGAAGATATTGGACTAGAGTACAAAAGAGGATGGAGGTGTAGAGGAAACCAATCCATTATTGCCAATAAACAAAAGACCTGAGCCTCTCAGAATGCAATTTATATATCCATGCTCTGCACTTGAGCTTTGAACTGATTGACAGTTTTAGCAGTTACTGTGGAAGCTGTGAACAAAAGGCTTCCAGAATTCTGTGAACTGGAGGCTGGGTAGAGTGCTAAAAGAAAAGGCATGAAAAAGAGCAGAGCTGGGGACTAGAAAGGAAACGTCATTTATTCAATGTATCTATGAATTACACGTTTTCGTTATTCAGTATCACATTCAGTACTTTCCTTTTAGGACCATCCGCTATAATGAATTTTGAAGTGACCTGGTAGCAACCAGGTTCCTACTAACTGGCAACAAAGTAATTGTGGAATTTGTGTGCTTATGTTCTGATTTTGTATAGATTTCAGTTTTTCTTAAGACATCTTTTCTTGCCAAACTGACATTGGGACTTCTGAGGATTGCTCATTAAAAGCTTCCATCAGACAAGCTGAGAGAATGAGAAACTTAAATAATTTTGTCTTTATGTATTTTCTAAGTTAACGTAGTTTCATTCCTTACTTCTAAATTTCCACTTAAAATTATAATATTACTCTTTACTAATCTGTTCCCTGTTTGACTTTCTGTGAGCTATAGGAGTCTCCAAAACTTGAGGGAAAGTTCCGTATTTTATTCTGGAAGAGCAAAGGCTTTTTTCATTATCTCTCTGACATATCTGCAGCTTTTGGAGAAAAATACAAGTGATGTCATGTTTCTCTGAAAAACAGTTGATATAAATCAACAACAGGTTCCAGTGCCTTGAGATGTGAATTTATGCTGTTAAGCCAAGACTGAACTTCTAAAAGAACTTGGCTTCTAAACTACTGGTATCTAAATTCAAAAATAAAAAAAAGGGGGGCAACAGAGCAAACAGCAACCTTGGATGTTTGTAATACATATTCATTGTTATTATCAGAAGTGAAGATGAGCTTCAGCAGGAGATGTTCGTAAAGTAGAAAGTTAAGTTTACACTTACACAACTACTTCTGTTTTGCGGTTTCAGATGGTTTTTGATATGCTGGTACTTCAGAAGCACAATACAGAAATGACAACTGCAGCAGGTGAAGCATTCTACACGTTAGTGTGTTTGCATCAGGTATGACATTCAGACACACCCTCAAAAGAAGTAATTTGTTAAAGGAGAGTGGCTATTTCTTGTGTGCCTGGTAAATCATGGAATCATTTAGGTTGGAAGGGGGGACCCTCAGCTGCAGGTCTTTGCATTTGTCCTTGTTGAGTTTCATGACTTTCCTGTCAGCTCATTGCTCCAGCCTGAGTAAGTGTCTCTAAATGTCAGTCCTGCCCTGGAATGCACTGGCTGCACTCCCCAGTTTGGTTTCATCCCCAGACTTGAGAAGAGTGTATTTTCCCTCCTCTTCCAGGCAACTGACTAAAATATTTAAAAGGACAAGGTCCAGATGAGAGCTCTTAGTGCCACTTGGAACCAGCTTCCAGGTGGAATATGAACCATTAGCCTCAATCCTTTATAGGCTGATGTTACAGGTGTGTTTTTACACATGTAGTAGTTTACCCATTTAAACAATAAAATCCCAGCTTGGTTGCAAGGGTGCAGTACACAACTGCTGAAGACTCACCTTAGGCATCCACTGCACTCGTCTTATCCATAGATGTAGTCATTTTGTCAAAGAAGACAGGTTGATAAAGCATGATTTATCCTGGGTAAATCCACACTAGCTGTTCTCAGAATCACAGAATATGCTGAGTTGGAAGGGACCCATGAGAATCTTCGAGTCTAACTCCTGGACCTGCACAGGATCTTCCCCAAGAATCACACCATGTGCCTGAGTGCATTGTCCAGACTTCTTGAACTCCGTCAGGCTGGTGCTGTGACCACTTCCCTGGGGAGCCTTTTCCAGTGTCCAGCCACCCTCTGGGTGAAGAACCTTTTCCTAATACCCAATGTACACTTTCCCTGACATGACTTCAGGCCATTCCCTTGGGTCCTGTGACTTTCACCTGCTCAGAAATAACTTCCAGAAGTACTTGCTTCATGATTTTCTTAGTCATTCAAAGGTGATAGAGAGCAGCCAGTAATGAGGTCTCATGAGCTTGCATGCATCAAGATTTCTCAAGAGATCCCTGGGCTGATCCTCTTTACTATGCATAGTTCCTCTTCTCCTTGAACCGTGTCTCTAGTCACAAAGGTCTGGAAAAACCTGTCAGTAAAGACCAAGGCAAAAGAAAGCATTGATTATTTCAGCCTTTCCTCTTGTCTACTATCATTGAATCTCCTATTCCATTCAGCAGTAGAACCCATATTTTCCCTGTTCCTTCTTTTACTCTTAAAGTAAGGTAGAAGCTTCTTTTGTTGTCTTTGATGTCCTTTGCTAAATTCAGCTTTAGCTGAACTTCATTTTTCTGTCATTGTTCTTGTCCAGACAATGTTTCTGCTTCTATTTCCTGTATGTGTTGTCCTTGCCCTGGAGTTTAGTCATTAGGTCCCTGCTTAGTTGAATCGGTGTCCTTATTGTTTTCCTCAGTATCTGGACAGACCATTCTTGTGCTTGGAAGAGGTTGTCCTTAAAGACCTGTCAGCTCTCTTGAGCTCTTTTTGTCTTCAGAGCTCAGTCCCACAGGATCCCACCCACCAGTCTTGAATAAGGTGACGTCTGCTCTCATAATTTCCAGGTTCTAACTTGGCTGCCCTCTTTCCTTGCTTTCCTGGGAATCCTTAACTCCACTACTTAATGATAACTGAAAGGCTGGCATTAATTACACCATCCTTGACCAGCTCTTACTAGCTGTGAATAGCAGATGCAAAGTCACACCCCTGGGTAGCCCATCTGGTATTTGAGCAAATGTCAGGGAGATGATCTCTTGTAAGTCTGATCTGGAAACTTCCTCAGGTTGCTTAAAGATGACTCAGACCACTCAAAGCCCTGTTGTGGGGATTTGTAACAAGATCCCACCCCAAAAGATGATGTCATCTTTACTGCTTCTCCTCTGATCATGATCCATAAGCACTCAACTAGATTGCTGCCCAGCCTGTAGAAAACCATCTTTCATTTGAGCTGACTTTTCACAGAAATGTCAATCTTCTGTCATCTTCTTCCCTAAAGAGCTCTAACAAGCTTCTGTCTGTCCCTTGAAACACTCCAGGCATGCCACCTGTCCCACCACATATCAGTGCCTGCAGTAACATTGCAGCTCTGAACCTGCCCCTGGAGCTCTAGCTCCTTCTGTTTCCAAAGCTAAACACACTTCTACACAGGCATTTCAGGTTGACCTCCTTTCAGCCTGTTTCGTCCTTCCTGATGAGCATTTTTAAACCCATCCCACTTCTTTGTGTTCTTAATACTCTTGGTATCTCTCTCTTTTACTTATCCACAAGTTGTTGCCACCATCCCTATGCCACTTTGTCCTATGGATCCTCTCTCTTGTTAGCAACCCTTATCCCTCAAAGAGGATCTCGTGAACATGTAAGAGAAAACGACCCTGTGATACCACCCACAGGTGGCAAATTCTTGTTGTGTCTACCCTTACCCAACCCTTCATGGGTAGAGTGGAGGGAACTGCCATTCTGACTCCTGTGTCCTTCACCTGTGCTCCTAGAGCTCAGTCCCTTTGGACTTGCTTCAGGTGTGTGTCCCTTGGCAATGTCCTAGTCATGTTTGACATGTTTCCTTGTCTTTTGTTTCTGTCCAAGTAAGCATGAGAGTATGTAGGAAGCTCTTAGAAAGGAATCTAAGCTCTGTCCCTGGGAAGGGACCCTAGAAAATGGAGAACCTATGAGAGGAGATGACTGATGTGGAACATGGGGCAGGCATCAAGAAAAAGCACTCCAGTTTGCAGGATTAAGCTTATGCTAAGAACGAGCCAGAAGGCCTTTTGCCTTAAAATAGTTATCATACTGTGCACTGCAAAGCACTGTACCTTGCTTTGAAGACTTCTTTAGCCTTACTAAAATACCCAGTCTGGATGAAGGATTTTATCTGGTTTAGAGGTAGGTGAAAGGCTGTGAGGACAGGCAGAGAGGTACTGATGGTTTTCTGTAACAGCCTTTATTCTGGCTCTTGTCCTGATGAGAGAAGTTGTATAAATTGTATCTTTTTCTTCCTTTATGTTTGTTTAACAGGCTGAATATTCAGAGTTAGTTGAAACATTGCTATCAACTCAGCAAGATCCAGTAATTTACCAGCGGTTAGCAGATGCCTTCAACAAGCTTACTGCAAGCAGCACTCCTCCTACACTGGACCGTAAGCAGAAGATGGCCTTCTTAAAGAGTTTAGAAGAATTTATGGCAAACGTTGGTGGACTTCTCTGTGTAAAATAAACAACAAAACTCTATGCCTAATTTAGACCCTTTCTGCAAAATGCACTGAGAAATGCTGAATGCTGACTAAATCTTGTACCTGTCTCTGGGTTCTTTGCAGCCATCTCAGATTCTAGAGAGCCTGGAAGTTTGAACATAACACCATGGAATAGGAGAGGTCAACTCTGAATCAGCTTTTGCTATTATGTGTTAGCTGCAATCTGTCATACTTGGGTGTGGAAGAGAATGAACAGAAAATCTGAATAGAATTTTTTTCCATTTATGCGCAAACAGATATGGGCACAATGAAATAAATGCAGTGCCTTTCCCCCTGTACTGGTTTAAAATATGAGTGGTCATATGAACATGCAGATTTCTTTTCTACCCAAAATCATGTTAGAGTGTGATGCAGATACATATAAAGCTCTAAACAGTTTAGCTGATTTTAAGCTTTATTTTTCCTCTCTTAAAGTTTGAGTTTGTGTTCCAATGGGGAAGAAAAACCAAATGGTATTTTAACTTGTGTTTAGTTCTGTTTTTCTACATCAATCTGACATTGCAGGTTTAATGCAATGCAGATTTTTACATTATGTTCTGCTGCCTAAAGTTCAGAAAAAAAAAAAGATGTATATTTTTGTTGCCCTAAAATGAACTTTAGGAACTGTAGCCATTTCATTGCCTTAATTTAAAAGAAAAAAAAAAAAAAAGCTCATATACTTTAGGTAAGAAATTAAGGCAAGATTTGACTCTTCAGAGTTGGTTTAGGATGTTGGCACTGAGCTGCCATGTACCTGTTGCAGCCGTTTATGTTGACGTGTTGTTTTGGAATGAGTGTCTAATGCAAGGTTCATGTGTAGTTTTACTTTCAGTATCTGTTTTGATTCTCACCTGGGTTGCATGCAACTGCAATGTATTTCTACACGGAACTGTTTGCTTAAGCAATAACAACCCAAAAGGTGTGAAGTACTGGCAAACTTTTAAAGTTGGGGCATTAGCTAAAACAATTATGCTAGCACAGGGGCATCAAACCCTTTTACTCAAGCATGTCTGACTCCAGTGGGGATGGGTAACTGGGAAGTCTAGTGCTGTAGGAGATTTTTGTTTTTGCTGAATCTAGCCCCACTTCTGCAGAGCTCTCCCAGCTGCTCTGCTCTTGCTTGGTTTTTTACATCAGCACTTTAGCTTTTATCATAGCAGAATATAGTGCCCTGAGTATATAGAACCAACAAGGGAGAGCAGCACATGAATATGAAAGCAAGGCCTGCTTTGTCTCCTGTCATGAGCCAGAGGAAACTGAAGCAAACACAAATGCTGCATGTCTAGTAAAATTATTTTTGTGGAAATACACAGAGGCAGAAGTGGGCCCTTCAGTTTAAGATCTCTGCTAGATTATGCTGTTGAAAATTTCCCATGTGTTTTAAAAATTTATATAAAAAGTCTGGTATACACCTTTATATGGCTATGTATTGCTTCGTGTTTGCAATTCTGTGCCATTCTTCAGCTATTCATCTCAAAATCAGTCACAGTAGCCAGAATCTCACAACAGATGCAAATCTCTAACACTGTGCTATAAGTGATCTAAGGCTTTTTTTTTTTTAAGTTAAATCCATAAGTGTCTCAAGCATGGATCCACAAGGCCAAAAATGCCATCTTTTTATTATACTTTTCTCTTTTAAGTCATGTGAAAACTGGGCAAGGGCAGATTTACACATTACAAAGTGACCACAAAATTTCTTAGATAATATTGTACCTTCCCAAATAGTATTTTATTTCTAAGATAATTTGCATAATATTTTAGAACGGGGGTATTTCTCTCAATTTTTTTCTTGAAGCTCTAGTGCTCTCTTTAAAGGATTTCTTGATTGTGCACTTGCACAAAATACAATGATCATGACAGATCATTCCGTTTCAAACTGTTGTGATGGCTGAGTTTTTATTTTTAAATTGGGGTTTGCTGTTTTTAAAACTGCTTCTGGAGTTTTTCTGAGTTTGTACATTGGATGGGGCAGAAGTTCTGAAACCTCTTTTTTTTCAGATGAAGGGCATTGAAGCCTGGGAACATCGGCAGCAGTAGGAGCTGCTGGTTTGTTATGAAGTGCTTGATGTCAGATATCTAGTCCAAAGTCTTCAAAGAGATCATAGCAAATATTCCATGTTTTGGGTCTGACTGAGTAACTGATAGATTCAGTCATCCTTTCTTTTATAACTAGCTCTGTCACTATTGTTTAATTAATCCTAAAGCTGGCTCACTATTTAAAAATATTTATTACCTTTAAAGTTTTGAAATCCCCTTGCATATTGTGATGAATGGAAGCACAAATTGAGTTTGTATTCTGGGCAAAGTAATGTGCATACCCATTATTTTTCTTGTCAGGCCCATTGTGTTGTAACAATCAGAGACACACAGCATCTTTCGAGTATCAAGATGTTAGCTAAAGTATGAACATTTATTTTCAAAGACTAGTTTTAAAGGTGGTTTAAAAATTTCCTTTGACCTTCATTTAAAAGTAATATTATATGTTAAAGGAAAACTGTCCTAGTAAGGGTTTGGGTTTTTTTGTAATTTTCCTGCTTGATGTTACACTTCCCTGTTTTTTAATTTTTCTTTCATTCTCATATATTCAACAGGGATCTTTCCATGCCTTTTTATGTTTCTTTTAGAGCAATACTGAGATGTCTGTGCTTAGTGACATCCATGAAATGGTTGCAAAGGCTTCTGGTAATAAGTCCTGTTCATTCATACTCCTGCTGGCTTGGTGACTGCTTCTACCTGAGCTATTTGGCTTCTGTATCCCTACTAAAAAAAAAAAAAATATATCTTCTGTGATCTTCTACACATCCAGTTGCTGTAAATCTGGATGTGAAAGCACACTGAAGTCCACAGGAAAGACTCATAAACTCATGGTTCTAAAAATGCACCTGTTTTTTGAAGGAAGAAAAAAGGCAATTCAAACTGAATTATAAATGCTGCATGATACAATTGTAACAAATATATTTGTCTAGACTTTTCTTGCTAAAACAGATAATTGGACCAGTGTTTTTATTCTGAGACTAGAAATTAAGTAGCTTCTTTCCCATTTTGCCAGCTCCTTCCCCATTATAATAGTTAGTTCTAATGCTGGCATAATAATTTTCTGTTGTTCAACGTATAGTTCTCAACACTGACGAGCATGACCATTGAGTTCAGTCATAAAATTCAAGACCTCGTTGAAAGCACAGATACCATAGGGACAGGGAGAAGTGGACTGAACGCATGAAACTTCCACTTTCGTGTGCATTTAAGCCTTAATTAGCTTCACTGAATTACTGCCGGAATCTGCTACTTTTTTTCCCAGAGGTTTGTGTTTCACTGTTGAGTGGTAAAGGGCTCACCTTTTTTCTCAGGAATGAGAAACTTGTTTTCTCAGCATGTCCAAATCCTACTAATTGAAAGAGAGGGGTTTGAATTGGAGTCATCGCTTTCATAGTGAGTAGAACTCACTAAAGCCCTGGTGTTTACCTGGGCAAATCCCTTTATACCTAAGCCATGTAGTTCTAGAAAATAAGCTTGCTCAGAAGAGTCAGTTGTCCATTTAAAATCTAGTTCTTTAAAAGGGAAAGCAAATTCTAATTTGTGATCTGTAAAACTATTTAAAAATACAATTTTGCAGCATTTTGCTTGTAAAACACTTCAAGTAATTTCAGGTTTGGTTAAGTAACTACATAAGAAGGGGTGTTTTTTTATGGAAGTAGCTTGATGAATATAAGCACAGGAGTAGGAGCCAGGCTCCTCTAATTTTGTAATGTTTTTCCACTGGATCCTCGGTGGCCATTGGCAAGTCACTAGAACTATGTTGTTGTTAAAATAGCATTAACACCTACCTACCTCACAGGGATGTTGTGAGGATTAGCTTATGCCTATAAAATGCATTGAGGATCTGAGATGCTATGTAAATATTATATACTTTAATTTTAGTTTTGTGAGGTGTAAGATTTACTGTAATGAAAACAGAAGATTTTCATAATTGTAAAGCCCAGTAGAGGCAGCAGTGGTGCAGTATTCCCAGGACTGATCTACTGCAGTACAGTAATACTTGCTGTAAATTGTCATTATTTCAATTACAGCCTATTGAAATGGCGGCTTCTTCTTAAATAAGGTGAGATTCCCCACCAGTGTGCCTCAGTTCTGATCTACAAAGGGAGAGGACAATTGGTTATTCAGGCTTTGGTGCCTCTGCTTGTGTGACAAGTGCTGCTTGTGGTGGTGGTAGGGTTTTTTGTTTGGTTTACTTTTGGGGGTTTTTTTTCCATTTTTCTGCAAAGAACTAACACCACTCATTTCTCCCATGTCTGTTCCAGTCACTCAGTATAACCAAAGCCTAATGATAACAATTAAAATTTAAAGAGCCAGCCCTGCTCCCCTACCCCCCCTAAATTTGCATTTGAGTAGGTTGTGCTCTGTTTTCAGTAAATCAGATTAATGTTTTCTAGCACAGTTCATGAAGCAAATCATGAAGTATGTTTTGCTCTAGAGCCTCCAGCTCTTATCTTATAAAATCCTTTTTTCAGTGTGAGATTTCTTGGGGCCCTAGAAACTGAGAAGTAAGATACCCCTGGCTTTCCCTTCTCTTTAGTGAATTAAAATTGATTCTGCTTTTTCATTTCTTCCCATTCCCTATTCTGCTTTTCCTGTCCTTTTAAGCAATTCTTAAGCAGATTTGGAAGGCCCTTCCAACCTCAAGAGAAAGATACTACTACCCATGTAATTTTCCAATTTGTTACAGCTTGATACTTGAAATTGATAAAAACCTCTCTAATAGCATTCCCCATACATTTGAATCTCCCATTGGACCATTCTGGAGTTCTTAATTGGGAAACAAAAAAAAAACCCACCTGTATTATTTGTTCTCTTTGTGCAAAATAATGAACCTCCATACAGTGAACATGCAGTTTTAAGGCAATAAATGCTAGTACTGCTGTTGGTTAAGTGTGTAAATATTTTAAATGTGTCATTCAGTACTGTGTTGAGTTTATATATTAAAAACACAGGGATTGAAGTGCTAGTTGATTTCAAGTATTGTTTTACCTGTACAGTTGAAGATATGAAGTTGCATAGAAGTATTTCACAGTTCATTGCAATAAGACTTGGGAAATGGCTGTGTAATCAAGCCTTATCACGACTGAATTTTCAATTTTGAAACGATCACTTTGTGTATTTTCAGGATCCATAAGCAGGAAGAGGATAAAATTGTTTTCCACTAAAGACTTTTATTATTTTGTTTTGGCCATGTGTGATTTGTGTGTATTCTTTTTTAATATCTTTCAAAAATCTCACCTGTGTTGAATCCCTGAAAAAGCATTTGCTATACTTTCTTACAGTGGAAGCATAAGTAGGAACATTATGAAATCTTAAGCTACACCTTTCACTCTTTGGCTCCAGTGAATGCACAGTAATTAGGTTAAAAGTTGGTGGAGTAACTTCAGATAACATCAGCATTTAAGGCATGAGTTTGTCCATCAACAAAAAAAGTGTGATTAGGGGTGCAACAGGAGTATCTCACACTGGACTGCAATTACCAGAAGTGGCTGTGAATATATAATCAAGTTAATCTTTTCCCTCACCTTACAAAAGAAGTTTTAACGGTGACTTTTCAGGTCACTACCATTGGTGGTATTTGTCTACTCAAAAGGAATACTGATTTCTGGGTCTTTTAATTTGTGTGTGTGTGTGTATTTAATCTAAACAGTTTTTATGATGGTATCTGGCACAGAAATGTTCTCCAAACTCATAATCTGTTCCCATGTAAGGAACATCTAACAGTATATTACTTCATGGATATCAGAAAAGTTCAGTTACAGGCAGCAGTTCCTAATGTGCTATAATACAATTACATTTAGATAAACTAAAGCTATTTCTTATTGTTCCCCTCTTACTCCCATGCACGCACATCATTTAGAAAAGAAAAAAAAGCTTCACAAATCCTGAAAGTAAAACTACGCAACAACTATGGTGGTGACAGCTTGCTATATATCTTGGCTGTATGTATCACTAGAATTTTACTGGTTTCAAAAGTAAGATTATGCAGTTATATATTTATATTGGCATGGTCTAGTTCAGTGAATATTTTGGGGAAGGACAGAAACATTTAAGGTAATTTTGAGGAAATTCCTGAAAGCAATTGGTTAAGACTAACAGCAGCGTATCCAAGAGCCTTTCATGTAGAAAATGAAACTATTCTGCTTTACCTTAAATATAAGTTCTGGAATAAACTTGAACGATTTGGGTACAAAGCCTTTATTCACACTTTTTTGTCTAAGTATACACAGACCCCATCAATTTTGCCTTTTTGAAACTTATACTGGCTTCAGTTGTGAGTGGTGGAGTTGGTGGTGGATTTTTTCCTTCAGTTGATTTGCCATGTCTTACAAGCAGAAAAGTAGGAAACCACAACCCTCCAAGTGGAATTTGTCTGGACAGCCAACCAAGGAACAGGTTGTACATGACCTAGAAGAGGGAAGGAGGAGGAGAAGAAAGTGATGACTGCAATCTTATCTGGAGAAAGAAAAATAGATAGATCTACAAGATACAAGTGTTATCCCATAACTTTTAACCCATGTCATCTTGAAAGGGATTAGTAAAAGTCTGCCATTTTATCAACACATTGGTTGGGGAAAAGAGAGTACTGTTTTGGAATTCTGTGAAATGAAATGTGACACTATCGGCATGAGTTTTGTTAATTAAATAATAAATTCCTCTTTATTTTGGAAAACATTCCAGACAAATCTCTAAATCCAAAGAGAGCAAAGAAGCTACCCACTGTGACTGATACATAATTCATTACTAGTTTTTCTCCTGCCAATATTTGAATCTTGTGGAACAGCTGTTTTCACTTTCACATCTCTTAGATGGTATCGGATTTGATATTCCTGACACGCTGTTGCCTTTGCAAGTTAGAGTAAAGCAAAGCTGTGCGTGTGATGTACTTCCCCTTTTCTTCCCCTCTGTGTCTGGCCTACTGTTAATGGTTGTAAAGACATGTATGTTTGATTTGCTTTAACTTATTGTTTTGGATGCTGCAGTTTAGGTTTGTGGCATATTCAAACTGCTTCCGGTCTCTGTGTTTGGTGTTCCTGGAATGAGCTATCGATAGACTCCAACACAAGTATTGATTTGAAAGCCTCACTGGTAACTTGGTTTAATAAGCTGTCAGGACATTTGCTGTAGTTTTGGAACTGCACCAATGCTACTAATGGTTTGTTCATTGAAATGATTGTTGTAACTCACACAAAAAAACCCCAAAGCCAAAAGCCCACCACCACACTGTGGAATCTTTAGGATGATCACTGATGTCCTCACACAAGATCAACACTACTTTGGGGAAGGCTTATATTCTTCTGCCACTTTAAGGAAAGACTGTTCTTCTGAAGTACTTTTTGCCTGCTTTTAGGCTGTTATGCACTTTCATGATTTCTTAACAAACTACTGTTAAAATGTACTGTAACATGGATTTTGATAAGCGCACATGTATTTAAACAATTCACTCAGCCTCAGGAAAGCTGGAAAAATTGGATACCTGTTTTGTATCTTGGTTAAAATGTCTGTTACCTGCATCCCTTAAGATGGCCAGATAATGTCTAGATCCTGCGAGTGTAACTATTTAAGATACCAGTATAGTCTGTAAAAGGAGGACAGTGTAATTTTGCTTTAGGGACAGAGAAAAGGGTGTCCTTCTCTTATTTTTCTTAGAGGTATATATATAGTCTGAATTGGAGTTTCAAAAGCAGAAAGCAGTAATAAACCCCATTTACTGTTCAGGAAAAGAAATGTTTTCTTTCGTAACACTATCTGATTTCTATTTTCTTCCTTCTTCTTAAAGAGTGTGTGTGAAATAAGTGCAGAAGTATGTGTAGGAAAAACTGTAAAATCTGCTGCTGTATATGTTTGCTACTTGACTGCATTTTCTGTTCCACTTTAATTTTACTGGTTTTGCTAAATATATTTTATATATTTTCCTTCCTGCTTCTTGTGATGGCAGAGTGATTACATCTTTTGGGGGGAAAAAGGAAAAACAACCATGACAAGGCTTTGGGGCCAGAAAATGCCATGAAGGTTGGATGTTACCCTGTATCTTGAGACATTTTTTGAGAGAACCGTGTAAGTAGGAAGCCATGGTAAAATCTATGGGGATGTGAAAATGTACAAAAGTATAGATACTGGTAATTCTGTTGAAGGGTTGGGTTTTTCTTTTTCAAATACTTGTCTGTTTTAAATGTCAATATCACTAGGTGGTATTAAGTGACTAGTGGTCATTTACATAGAGCATTTTTCTATCTGAAAGCTGTAGCCCTCTTTGTGAACCTTGAATCACTTCCAAGGGATGCACAAAGCCTGGCAAAATGGAAAGAAGTCACAGGGATCATGTATCACTGTCATGTTTCTAAGATTTGTATCTGCATAGAGAAAGAGTTGGGACTCCATGAACTGCTTGAAGATGAAAGCTTACTACTGTACTTGAATTCACAGAGTGACTGCAAGCTTTTAAGAGGCTGACTGCCAGTCTGTCCTCATGTTATGCCACAAGGTCTTGGGAAGATGTGGTGCACCTGGCCCCCACATACCCCACAGGGCTCCAACACACGTTTGATTCTCCATCTGTAGGGGAACAGCTTGGGAGTGAAAGTAAAAGTGCAGCAAGCTTTGCTTACAAAAATGAGGTGTTGGAGGTTGTTCTCCAAGTAGAATATTTCCACTTTGCTATTTTCCATCATCAGAAGTAGGATTATGTTGACATTAACTAGAAATAATCCTTGTATGGTTGTAAAGCATTGCGTGCTTGGCTGCCTTCCAAAACAATGTGCAGTTGGTTTGCCAGTCCTAAACATGTTGAGATTTTTTGGGGGAAAAAGCTAATAGAAGTTTTCTTAGACTTAATGGCAACGAGAAAGATTATACAATTAGAATTTAATAATCTATTTTCATATTAATTAAAGCTGGTTATTCTTTTTCATATGGCTATGGCTTGTGCTACAGTGAAAACAAAACCATAGAATTTCATCAGTAGAGAAAAAATACAACAGAGTAAAAATAAAAACTCAAACACCAAAACAGAAGAGCCTTGTGAGTAACAAGTTGCTATTGCTTTCCAGGGTAGAACTGTGTTTTTGAACTCTGTTTTTGATCTAGCAAATGCAGTAGTGAGAGGCAGTGGTCTGTGTTGTCAGGTTCGTCTCAAGGACACCGGTATCACTGCTGTGTGACATGGGTCTGTCACTGAAAGGACAGGGGAGATAGCTGAACTAGAAATACCTGCCTGCAAAAAAATACTGGGGAACAATTAAACCCAATTGTTAATAAGAAATTTCTTTCAGGGTGCAATTTACAGGTGTTCCTGTGTTTGTGGTTCATTTGTCCTCGCATCCCAAAGAAATTGCAGCAAGAGATAACCTGGGTTTTTTCCTTCCTACAGGGTCACTTGAGTTCCTTTGGAGCTTTCCTTCTAGAATTGTCTTGTAACAGGATTCAAGCAAGGCCTTGAGCTGTCTGTTTGCTGCCAAGTAGTATCTGATATCACAACCTAAATAATGCTACCCTGCCCACCCCCCAAGCCCCCACACAGCCACGTGCCCTTATGTGATCTGTTTAGCCATTCTGGTGAGGAGGAATTGCTTGTCAAGGGACAGACTGCTGCTCTGGGAAATCTGGACTGAGAGTATGTGTCATCCCAGTCTCATTTCTACTTTCATTACCAGCCCTATGCAGAATGTTTTTCATGTCAAATGCCTTACAAACATGCATGAAATAGGAAAATTGCTGAAGTGTCACTTCACTGTAGTATCTAAACCACATTTCGTGCTGCACTCAAGAATGCTGTGCAGGTATCAAGACAACAGTCACTTTGCACAACGCAGGGGAAAGGAATTGGTTGGTTTGTTTTAAATTACAGCAGTGGTGGTAGCATGAATAGATATGGATGCACTCCACATGAGACAATCTTCCATGCTGGGATGAAGACTTGTTTTGGCAAGAACTTTCAAAGATAGAGTGGGTAATGCACTGAATGCCAGATCCAGACTGCAAAGAAGTCTTTTAAACCAAATGAAAATGCCCACAGTTCTCTACTGGCATGCAAAGCCTTGTTTCCACATGAGAGGGTTAAAAATATGGAGATCTGAAGGAAAAATTTCCCTATCCCCGTAGCCTGTGGTAGCAAGAAAATTTGAGTCTCTGCTGCTTACATAAGCTGTGCTGCATAACTATTTTATCATTAATTTAGTATTTCTGTCTTCCAAGGCAGTAGTTCTGCTCTGTTTGTTGATGCCCAGTGCTGAGCCCGTGACTTTCTGTTCAGCCACAGTGAAGTACTGCAGCAGATGAAGACTGAGCAAGTTGTAAGTAAAATAGTTTCTTACTCAGCTCACTGCTGATACAACTTCTTGCTCCGGAGAACATGAGGAGAGCCTGTTGTTGGGTTAAATCTGAGGGGCAACCTTCTATGAGTTGGTTTATAGGAGTGTGAATGAAAGACAGACACCACCATGAACATGATTTTTACAAACATCAGATGTCGTAAAGAAGGAATGAGAAAAATGGGTGAACTTTTTGTCTTGGGGCAGCGAGATCATGAGAGGTGCCAGACAAGCATGTTGTGCCTACACATGAGAAACAGGAAAATGGGAAGTTTTTATGACCAAAGGGAAAGATCCAGTGAATGAAATTTTTCCCTTCTACTCCGCTTTTGTGAGACCCTGCCTGGAATACTGCATCCAGCTCTGGGGTCCCAAGCATAAGGACATTGCCCTGTTGGAGCAAGTCCTGAGGAGGGACACCAGGATGATTAGAGGGGGGGAACATCTCTCACATGAGGGAAGGTTAAGAGAAATGGGATTGTTCAGCCTGGAAAAGAGAAGGTTTTGGGGTGACCTAACTGTGGCCTTCCAGTGCCTGAAGGGAGCTTACAAGAAAGATGGAGAGAAACTTTTTACAAGGGCATGTAGTGACAGGACAAGGGGGAATGGCTTGAAACTGAAAGCAAGTAGGTTTAAATTAGATATTAGAAAAAAATCCTTTACTGTGACGTTGGGGAGGCCCTGGAAGAGGTTGCCCAGAGAAGCTATAGGTACCTCATCCCTGGAAGTGCTCAAAGACACGTTTGATGGAGCTTTAAGTAACCTGGGATAGCAGAAGGTGTTCCTGCCCATGGCAGTGGGGTGGAAACCAGATGATCTTTAGGGTCCCTTCCAACCCAAAGCGTTCTATGATTTTGTAAAGTTAAACAAAGAAGATATTTTAAAACTTGCTGTCTTTTGAAAGCATCTAAGAATCAGCTTGACTTCTGTTTGTATGCAAGAAAGGGAGCTTGTTCCAGCCTGCTAATGCTTAACACAAACGGAAAGCCTGGCCAGGAGAGCCAGATGTAGAAAAACAGCTGGGGGCGCTGGGCTGCGGCGCAAGGCAGAAGCTCGTGGCTTTTGAACACCTGACACCTCACTCGAGGGATCCCTGCGCTCGCCAAGGGTGACCGGCCGGGTGCCTGTGGCTGTCTCGCCGCCCAGCTCAGGCCCCCGTACCTGTCTGAGCCATCCCAGCGAACACACCATTCCCGGCCGCCATTCCCGGCCGCCGCTCCCGGCCCGCGCTCGCCGC
>VZRO01008585.1:838338-861208 GCA_013397915.1 Daphoenositta chrysoptera
CCCTCACCGCCCCCAAACCACTCCGTCACTGCCCGACCCCCCTGCGCCCCGCGGGCGATGGCGGCCGAGGCACGGACGGGCTGGCCGCGGTCACCCTGTGCCCCCCCTTGGGGTTCTATGTGGCTGCAGGGTGTCCTCGTAGCGATACTCAGGGGAGGGGACAGCTGGAAAGGGCCTTTTCCCGGAGCAGTCCGTGTCCCGTCAGCCACACGTAGGAGGGACCGGCAGTCCCCAGCACTGCCTGCGCGCCCTCCGTGCTTACTGACCAGGATGGGAATGGGGCTGGGACACATCATGTTCTCCTTCTGCCTGAAGCAGCCTCCAGGTCTCCTGACTTTACCTTGCTAATCCAGTGCAGTTTTTGGGTATGCGGTAATCCTCTGAGAGCCTCTCTTCTGTGAACTTTTTATGTCACTTCGGTGCGCTCTGATCCCCGAGAGGGATTCTGTATCTTAGTAACACCTTGCGTGATGAACCAGCTCGTCTGGAATTTTTTTTTTTNTTGGCCTTTTACTTCTTTCTTTGGAAAACTGTTCCATTTCTGCCTGTGGTGTGTATGCTACTCATGATCACAGGTTCTGTTGTACCCTTTCTCAGTTACACCTTCCTTGTAGTCCTTCCTCTGCAAAAGCTGTTCTAGTGTTTGGATGTCTCACTACCCTGCTTGAACCTTTTCTAGTTCTAGTATTTTCCGTGCTTTTTGTCAAGATAAACCTGCTGTTTAGTTTTATTCTGAATGTGTTGCTAATGTGAAGCTCTTGACAGCTCCTTTTAAATTTCTATTTAAATTCTGCTTAATCAGACACAGTTCCCACACAACCAGGAGATTTGGGATTATGATACATCATTCTCCAAAAACACCACATCAGTATTTGGTGGCAGCCAGAAAAACACATGAAATGTTACAATTTTTTAGGAAATGAAATAGAGTGTAACAGAAAACACCATAAAGTGACAGCATAAATGTGTGATCACCCGTATCTTAGACGTTGTGTAGAGTTCTCATCTCAGAAAAAGCGTATATTAGAAAGTTTCAACATGGATGAGTGAATGCTTGGAAAGACTATTTTCAATCCATCAGAGGGGATTAAGACCCTTCAGGCTAGAAAGGGACAATTTGCAGTGAGGGGAGGGGGGTGACTTTCACTTGCCTGTGAAATGACAGTGGAGAAAGAGTAGAGATCAAGCATTTGCTTTCTCTTCGGACACACCAGATACCTGCATCATGTGAAGCAAGTAGCCATGCTCACAGCAAGAAGGGGGAGTTACTCATAAAATGATTGATCAAATGAAGCTTCTTGCCAGATGGCACTGTAGGTTAAAAATGTTTACAGGAATTTAAGGGATACTGGACAAGTGATTCAGAGAACTGCATTCATGGAATGAATCATTTCAGATGCAGAAACAACTTCCTCAGTAGAATGGTTAAAGACTGGGAGAGTAGAGATTGCTGAGGAATCACATATATTTGCCTTATCTCACTCCTTTTGAGACAGCTGCTTTTGGCTGTCTTCAGAATGGAATGACCATCAGTATCAACCCTTCAGGACAGAAGAATGAGTGGTATCAACCCCTGACCTGCACTAGTACTTTCTTCTTGAACCATTTGCCACGGACATGAATAAAAAGTTATTCAGACTTAATCCTGAAACAGACCCATCTTAGGTCTGTGGCAGGTGAGCTGCTCCTGGTCCACAAATCCTGGTCGTCCTTCTCTCCCTACTCCACAAAACCATTAGGACGTAAGAAAACTGCTTCAGGTTTGTCAGATGTGCTTTTCTGACATCCTCTGGCTTGGCCATCCTCTTTAGAGGCTGTTTTGTTTCACGGCACCTGAGCCCCAAATACTTGAGTTTCTGACTTTTTTTCCCATTTGAGTGCAAGGGAGCAAGCTGCCTGCCTGTGCTTGAGAGTGGCCTCTCAGCTGTTTGAGAAGTTCTGATTTGAATTAAAAGACTCTACATAACACGTGTAGATATGGCCTAGCAATGCTCCATTTCTTCTGGCTAAACCGTACTAGCTAGCAGGAGGGAGTTTTTGTCTAAATTACTTTAGACTGATGCATTTCATACACTTTATTCTGTCAGTTATTCCTGTCAAAGTGCATTTGGCAATACTCCTAGTGTCTTGTCAAATCACTGACAATCAACCCTTTTTGGGATTTAAAGATCTGAAAAAGTGCTTCCAGTAGGAGAATTTTTCTGTCTGCTTCCTTTCTCTGTCTAGGCTTTTACTGTGGTGGGGACAGACTCCCTGTGCACCTGTGTGTGGGTTACTTTGGCCACCCCTCTGGCTGTTGTCTGAGGACGCAGGAGTTGGATTCCTGTACATGATAATGAGCTGAAGCTTGAGCAGAGTGCAGGATCTTCCAGCTTTTGAGGTATCAGGGCACGAGTCCAGACATTTAGTAACTTTCCAGTCACTCAGATCAGGACTTCTCTACCTCCAGGCAGGTGGTTGCAGCCCCTTCCAGGTGATTTTCATTATGGTTGCACACCATTGGCCAGCTTTCCTCGGTGTGTGCTACAAACACCATGGATAATGGGCTGCTTGTCTCAAAGACTGATTTGGGCAGCTTGGAAAAAAGACAACTAGATTTAACTCTATTTCATACTCTCTGTCTTTTGATCGAGGTTACTCTAGAATAAGATCTTTCTGAAGTTGCACATGTGCTTTTCATATTCTTGGTAAAAGACTTAAGGGGCTAACACTGTCCTCTTCATCCCTCTTCCCAGCGATGAACAGCACGGCTGTCCAGTTGTATTTCTATTCCGTGGCCTTTTAGCACTCTCTCCAACTGTTTTCTTATCACCTGTTCTCTAGGTGATCATAATTACAGGTGAAATAAATGTACTGGGGAGCAAAGACTAATAATTTTTTCATAGTGTTTCTTTCTGGAAGGGGTAAATAAAGGGGCTTTCAAACAGAGCTGTCTCCCTTGAAGGAATTTACAAGTCTTGTACACACAAACTCCCTTTAATAGTTTTCTGATGTGGTTCTTAAGCATGAGAATGTCTTCATGCTAATGACCTAAGTCAGTATAAGCATTCAGAAAAATATATTGAATTTTGGAGCCATTTGTAATAGGTGTACATAATATTTCTACCATATGTTCTGAGTTATCGCTCCTTACAAAACCTCACAGTTAATTACTTCTTGGTTCCTAAAGCTTTAACTTACAAACCAAAAGTAAGACTATAAAAAAATCAACTAAAAATTATTAATAGATTAAAGATGTCTATGGCAGTATGCCTTTTTATCTTTTAAAACAATAGGAAATTCTTCATCAGCAACTTTATCTGTGAGGGTTTCATTTCATGGGCATGGGTTTAGTCCTTGCAAATGCCAGTATGGGCTCACTGAACAGAAAATCAAAAAATTTCAACTTTTGACTTAAGAACTGCAACTTTGCACCAGTTTCAGTTTCTTAGCATAGTCAAAGCATAGATGTGTCCTTGCTTAGGGGATAATAGAAAACCAGATCACTATATGTATTGTTCAGTTAATAAAAAAAAAAGTTGTGAGTTAAGGAGTGATTGTAAAGTTCTACCACATCCTAACAAAAATAAATTGTTGTACAGGGCCTAAAATGGGTCATAGTGTTGTGTATTGTTAGAGCACTGTGGCTAGAAACTGTATTATCTGTCTGTACTCACAGTCATTTCTATAATAAATACTTTAAATAATACATAATTTAATAATGTAAATATTTTTAAAGCGTTCCTGTTTTATTCAACAAAAAAACTAGGGAAAAAGTAATGATTTTGGTTTTACTAGGTAGCTTGACTCCAGAATTCTCTTGTGTAAGGCTAATACCATAGGTGGGTTTTTGGGCTGTGGGCAATTCCCTGTTTGGCCAGCCTGGCCTGAGAAGCCTGCAAGTCAATAAATGCTACTCTGGAGAAGCCAGGTTTTCCAGGTAAGTGCTTCCCTTAGGTGTGTACTGTGTCAGTGGAATGGCTGGGTTATCTCACAGTGGCAGGATAAGGTACCATTTTTCCCGCAAGCAGGAAGAAGCTGTCATAGGAAACTTCATCTTGAAAGCCCTGCTAGAGCAGAAGGAAGGGTGGAAGGGGAGGAGACTGCCAGTTCTGGAGCTCTCCTTGTAATGCAAGGAATGAGGAGAAGAAAAACCATGAGCAACTCTACTTGAAATTACTCAGAATGTTCACACACTGGCAGTTCTCAGTGACTTCTGCATAATGCAGGCATATCCCTGTCTCCAGGCTCTGTTAAAGGCATTGCTCGTGTGCTGGTACTTAGGCTGGTTGCAGGCAAAATGGGTTTCTTGAGAGAAGAATCTTTCTTAGTTTTCTCCAATACTTTTCACGTGCTGAGTCCTTTCCGGCACCTGCGTTCCACGAGGTGGCACCGTTCCCTGGGAGAGGCTGCTGTGCTGCCTGGGGTCAGAGTGCTCAGGGATGCTGCGTGGCAGAACGCGCTTCTGCAGCTTTCTGAAAATTTGTACTTTTCCATTGGTACTTACCGTGTCTTTTTGGAGCTTCTTTACTGTTTTGTTGGTTTTTTTGTTTGTTTGTTTGTTTTTTTTTTTCTTGTAGGTTTGTGGCATTTAGAGGAATCTTTTTATGGCATGGAAGTTTAAGCCAGGTGATGCTGACCTAGAATGCTGGGTTACTTCATTTGGAGTCAAAGTTGTGTGGCTTTTGAACACGGGAGGGAATGACCAATAGCTGTCATTATTTCTAGGAAGGAAGGGAATAATTTCTACAGAATTTTCGAGATCCACAGGAAAGCAAGAACTGTAATGTCAACTTCCCTGTAAGAACACAAGCCGAATCCATGTTGTGTAGAAAGGGAACAGTGTTGCTGCTCTTCCTGAATTCTCTGTGGAGACTTGTTATTTCCAATTGGCCTCTCAGTGATTTAAGAGCACTTAAGTAGAGGGAATAAGTTTTCTTTTGTTAGGAGGTTTTCCTAGTTAGCTGCATTCTTGGTGGAAGTTGTTTTACCTCACAAGATTATGCTGTTATAGAAAACATTCACCATTGAAAAGGGTTAATTTAATTAATTTTTTTTCTTGTTGACATCTAGGAAAATGGATGATGATGATGACATTCCCCAGCTTTCATCCCACACTTTGGCTGCCCTCCAGGAGTTCTATTTGGAACAACAGCAGAGAGAGGGCATGAAGACCTCCCAAGGGTTTAATCAATATTCCATTGGCTCAATAGAAGAAGACTGGGTAAGAAACTATAAATTTCAGTGAGTGAAGCACAGATAGAGGAGCAGCCCTTACCGAGTTTCTTTTGTGGCTGGATAATGAAATGAAATAAAAGGGGAACATTCAAGATGTTCCTGTTAATGGATGGCAACACTGCAGGGAGATTTGCATTGGTAGTAGGTCTGGGTATAGTTGTTTGCTCCACGTGTGCATGGGTGGTACAAGCTGAAAGTGCATGGAGAGGGAATAAAGCTGCTAACAGAAGCATCTGTCCATTCTGGAAATTTTAACTCCAGCCTGGTATGTGATAGTAGTAAAGACTCTTCCCTGAGTCTGAGACAAACATAGTGTGACAAAACCAAGTAATCTTTCCTTTCATCATATTTCTTTCTGTGTTTTATTTCTTTGTTTTTGTGGATGGCTGTTTTGCTGCTTGTTTTTATTTGTGACAGACTGATTTCTGATTTGTCTTTGGGTTGGGTTTTTTGGGGTTTTTTTGGTCCTTCTTTTTCTGATCCATTCTCATTTAGTAGTTTTTTCCTTTCTTTCTTTCTTCCTATACTGTTAATTTTCAAGTTCCTTTTTCCTCTTCTGCTAAAGTAACTCAATTGAAGAGCACATAAATAATGTGCATCTGCACGTTGGCTTTGAAATACCTTGTCAGTGGTTTGGATTACTTGGTGTTCCTGATGCTGCAGTTCATGCTTTGGAAACACAGGGTGTAAGGTACCTGCTGCATATCACTAGAAGTAGAAAGACTGTCAGGAAAAGAGTCAGCTTTACACTTTGTGAACTGAGAAGTTGCTATGGATTCTGGTTTTCTTCAGTTATGACTCTTTACACCTAACTCTACAAAGCACAGTCAGAAGATTTGATGTTGTTTGTAATTGTGCATTATCTTTCTCAGCAACTGAGCCAGTTTTGGTACAGTGATGAAACTGCATTGTGCCTGGCTAAGGAAGCAGTTCTGGCAGCTGGAAAAGGTGGCAGGTAGGTTTTAATAATTGTGTTGTAGATTTAACATTTTCTGTAAATATTTTGTTTCTGCTATATAGACAAGAGCATGCAGTTTAATTCATTACTTATTGTATTTCGTTTTTGTTCAACTGAGATACTGCAGAACTGCTTTGATGTTATTTACTGATCTTCCTGTTGATCATTTCATTGAATGTTGTAGGCTGTGCCTTGTAAAAGTTTACTATGAATCATGTTAATTTTTTGAGAAATACAAAGTGCTCCAGAGCATATTACTGGCTTGTAATTCTTTTCTTAGTTTTTATATAATGTTTCTGTAGAACAGATGGAAAAAACTTGGTTTTCTTCCTGTTTCTGTAAAGAGTAATTTTTAATTTTAAGTTTTTGTGTGTACTTCCTTGCTTTTCTGAAACAAGACTTTGTCTGTAGTTAAGCTTAATATCTTTATGTAGAATGGGGTTGAACAGGTAATGACTTTCATACTTTAGACTTTATTATTAAAGTAATTGATTGTTAGAATGGAGGAAGAATACCTTACATTTTTGGGACTAATGTTTAAAATCTTTTCCCAATGCCTCTCTGAGGACTGCTACAGAGTTTTGTTGCTGTTGTTTGCCTTTTAAAATTACAATTTAAAGTTATTGTGTGTTTTTTCAGGATAGCATGTGTTAGTGCACCGAGTGTGTACCAGAAACTGAAAGAACAGGATGGTGAAGATTTTTCTGTGTGTATACTGGAGTATGACAGAAGGTTTTTTGTGTATGGAGAAGAATTTATCTTCTATGATTACAACCACCCTTTGGACTTACCTGAAAATCTCCTGCCACACAGTTTTGACATCGTAATAGCAGATCCACCCTATCTGTCTGAGGAATGTCTTCAAAAGACTGCAGAGACCATCAAATATCTAACAAAAGGAAAGATTCTGCTTTGCACAGGTATAACTAATAAAAATGTTAGGTCCTCTTAAGTACCTTTTTCTCTCTTTCTAATGACAAACTTACATGAGACAAATACTAAGTCAATAATGCTGAATTATCATTAATTGAAAGAGGAATATGTATCCTAAGCTTTTTATTTGAGTACTTGAGTTCAACCTTTATTTTAAACAGAAGGCAAGTGAGTTTTAATAGTTCAAGTCAGTACTTCTTTCCTATGGCATTATGAATTCTACTAAATTTTTGAAGAATTATAAGATGATCCAGCAAAATTTCAGAAATAAAATTTTTCTTGTAAAAGGGCCACTCTCTATAATTGCAATGACTGAAATCTGGGAATGGCAAACATAGGTGAAAGTTATTGTTTATGTCTTAGGCACTGAAATGCAGCAGGAGGAATTAAAAAGCAGTGATAAAAGCAGTGAAACCAGATAATGAGATATCTGCACTTGTGGGTCCTTCTTTAGGAAGATGCACTTGCTGGTTTGAGAAGTGATGTGTGTCTACCCAAGTCATGGCCTTTCTTAAACTGTACTGTTATTACAAGACATCTGAAGATATCCAGGAAACCTTTCCAAAAAGCAAAGGACAAAACCTCTCAGTACGTACAATTTTAGGGAAGGCAACAAAGCAGGCAAAATAAAGAAAAATTAAAATAATGTGGCCAATGAAAGCCTGCTCCTTGGTTTAAGTGTACATGGCAGTCACACACAAGGGTGGTTCTCAGAAGTTTTTTCCCTAGAATGGATAGGTGGTTCTTCAGTTTAATGCTCAAGTCAGTAATTTCTCAGTGCGTAGCTGCAAATATCACAGTGGTTTATTTAAGTGAAAGAGTAGATGTAATCTGTTTGCATTTCCCATGTCTCCCAACCATTTAACTTCCTTGGAATGTAGCAAGAAGACCGAGTTCCAATTTCCATAAAAAGGGCACTGATACACTCTACTTATTTTTATGAAATTTCTTGGACATTCGTTTCCTTGGGACATCTTCCATTCTTCGAGGCTTATTTTAAATTTTCCAACAGATTCTGTTGTTAAGGAAGGCTGAGAGTATAGCTGCTTTAAGCCTGCCTTCCTTAAAAAAAAACAAGCTCTCATATTAATATATGCATTTGGGAGGAGCTATTTAAAAAGTTCAAACATTCTGTTACTGTTTTTCCTTGTTAAATACCAGTTATTTTTGCTGCAGGTGCAGTCATGGAGGAACAGGCAGCAAAGCATCTTGGTGTGAAGATGTGCAAGTTTATTCCAAAACACTCAAGAAATTTAGCCAATGAATTTCGATGTTATGTGAACTATGCTTCTTCACTGGACTGATTCTCCTAAGATCATCTACAAATCTACAACTTTTTCAGTCAAGCTTCTTTCTGTTTTTTATCAGTTACTCTACATTTCTCAGTGCTGAAATATTTGGCTCCAAGGACTTTTCTGGGATAACTGGAATCAACACAGTGTGATGGCCTCTCTCTTTCAAATGAGTAAGCATTTGCAGTTACTGTGTTTCATATTAGGTAAATGTGGACCAATTGGGCAGTGCAGGTGCTGGATAATGGGAACTTCTCTGTTGGAGTTTCATTTTAACTGGTAGCTTTTAGCATTTGAGGACACATCAGTGACCTCTTTGAAGTGATTTTAGCTTATAACAACACATAGATGTTTGCCTTGCAGGCATCAGAATCATCATTGCCAAAGAACTTGATACTTCTGTGGTAATGTGACCTGTACATGTCCCTTAAATCTTGAATCATAATGGCTCTGATTAAATATAGTGCCTACTTTTTAATAATTTCAATATCAAACTAAAGAAGATCTACAGGTATGTCAAGTTTATAGTTACAAGAATGGTTATGGGTTTTTTTCCAGCTGCCTGGCTTTATCTCCTGTTCCACAGACAGCAGCAGAGCAGTACAATAGAAGCATCTTAAAAATCGTTGAATCTTACAAGGCCACTGAGGAATAACATATTGATAAACTCCCACTGTTTCAAATAGAAAAATGTTAGATTTTATATTCAAGGTTTGGACTATATTTCAGTCAAAATAGATGATAGATTGGAAAAACTTTGCTTTGGGTAAGTAGAGATTTTTGATAACTGGGAATTTTAAAGCCAGTTTTGACTAACCTTTTGACTACACTAGTGAAGTATTTTTGGACAGAAGTTCATAAATTTCAAGGCGCTCAACAGTTTTATAATCTTTAAATACACTCTACAAAACACAAGCATTTGTCTTTGTATGTCATACTAACAGAAATGCTGCATCTACAAAATGAATCATGTAAAATGAAGTATTAAATTTATTTTGTGGTGGGAATAAAATTAATTAGGCTTGTAAGATGAGACTTTTTATAAGATAGTGATAATACTCATGTTTCTGCTGTTTGGATGCAGATTTTCCCATCTGGTGGAGTAAACAGCTGAGCAGGAATAATATAGATGGATTACAATCCTCTCTCAGTGCTCGGAGAATGGTGCTCTCTGAGCTGGACACAACAGTGGTTCCTAAATACCCACCCAAGCCACTGTAGCTCTCCTCCCCATTTTTCAAGAGATCTGTTTGCTTCCTAAGGCTTTTCCCTCCTGACATCTTATACCTGCTGCTTCCTCCTTGCATGTAGTGTTCCTGGGTTCCCTGGTAACAGTTTCCTTCCTCTTTCCCACACCTTGGTTTCTGTCAGACTGGTCACAGGTGTTGTTAAAATGAGGGAAGTGCAGCAGAGGAGGCTCTCGCATGGAGAACAGGCACCGGCCCCTCCTGACAGGCTCTGTCAGCCCGTACAGTCTTGCCTTCAAACCAGGTGCCATCCTTGCTGCTGAGCCAGAATTCCCCTGAAAATGACTGTCCACAGGTGAAATACAGCTGGGTTTAGTTGTTTTCCAGGAGGCTACACCATCACTTTTATGTGGCCAATGTAAAAATAAAGCAAACCAGAATGTTAACTGCATAGCTGTTGGCAAAAATGTGTACTTCAAACTGGTTTATTACCTCAGTGTCTTGCACACCAAGCAGATGGAGACAATGAAGTAACTCATGAAACTCTGTTTTCAACTACATAGAACCTTCAAGTGGGACAGGTATTTCCAGAAGGGATGATACTATTCCCCTGCCACCCACCTAAATTAGAATGTGCTGTTCAATTCGAAGCCTCACCTATGTTGCTGCTCTGCTTGATTCATTTTGGTAAATGTGTGTTATTGGTCTCTCCGTAGTGGAATTAAAAGACAACTTTGCTAACTTCATCAGAAATATTTCTTAACAAGAAAAAAATGCACCATCCAGTTGTACCAAGAAGTTCACTTCCAAGAAAATCACTGCTGATTCTCACATGTAGGTCAGACGGCTTTGAAAAGGGGCACTGTGAAGACGTATAGTTATGAAACTGAGGGTACATGAAAATCTCTGCAGATGCACTCAACAGAGCAGCCCATTGTCCACCAGCTTCCCTCTTAAAAGCCTGGGGAGTGCAGGCAGCTGCCCAAGCAGAGCTTGACTAGTGGCATTTACAGCCTTCATCAGTGATGGGAGGTAAACTATTTTTGTCATACTTAATTCCAAGGAAGTAGCTGTTTCTGAGAAGGGTACAAGTCACAAAAATTCATAGCGAATTTGTGTTTTGTGCCAGCATGGTAACTTTAGGAAATATTACGTGACAGCAAAATCCCTCTTTTCTTCTGTAACAGGATTATGAATAAAAATATCAGTGTCAAGTAGTGATTGACTTTACTGGGGATGTCTCATGGATGGACTTTCTATTGGAACAGACTGTGGTGAAGTGTTAGCACCATGCTACTTTTCCAGTGGCATTTATGACTGCACAGTCATGTGCTACAGCCTCTGACTACCCTGGTCCAGGTAGTTAAAGCTGTTCCCTAATCCTAGCAAGATTAATGTTAAAGTAAGTTTATACTTTCTGAGCACATCACAGCCTTTTTCCCTTTTCTTCCTGCTGCTTTTGTGTTCATGTTCCCCCATGCAATTCCATGTTTACTCGTAGCTGTAGATCTTCACCTGTTCACACAGACACTTCCAGGTGGTGACTGGAAAGTAAATGCAAACTAGTATCTCAGGCTTTCCTCAGCCTTCCTGAATGATAGGAATTTTCCAACCTACCTTAAGTGATACTACAGACAAGAAAATAATCTCTTTACCGAGGATATTGTTCTGTGTTTTGTGGCTCCTAATGTATTCCAGGGACAACCTCGTTGAAGGAAAAGATTTTCCTGGCACAAAAAAAATTTTGTCAAATCAGCTGCAGCTGCCAGATAGTTCTAGCTTTGAATTGTTTGCATTTATTGGGCCTGGAGTTAGTTCAGTGAGGCATTTCATGTCTGCCTTCTGTCAACAGTTTGCGAAACCTTGAAGCAACTCCAATGAACACTCCCTCCTCCATGCAAATTAAAGGCAAGGCTGCAGCAGCTGTAACCAGAGGGCTGGAAGCTGGAAAATGTCACACCACATTTGAAGTGAAACTGATATAAATCCCTGATGTGATGACCTTGTTAAAAAAAAATCAATTCCAAACAAATGCAAACTACATTTAACACTCAATCTTTCCCACATGAGTAATGTGGAGAGAAAGGATAAATGGAAGGATATTTTGAAGGCCAGCAAGTGTTTGTGTAGCTAATAGGTCTTGATGTTAAGTATTAATGAACAGTTGTTCACTAACAAAATATCAAACAGTTGCTCGTGCTAAAACATAAACAGCTTTTAAGAGACACCTAACTGGAAAGCTGGATCAGGAAGCAAACTGGCTCAGCTAAAACATCTGTCACAGAGGAAAAGGAGGATTAAAAAGGGAAAATGGGCTTCTGAACAAGATACAAAAAGATGCCTGAACCATGGGAAGCTTTCTGCACTTGTTGCAGTGTGACGAGAAGGAGGTTGCCAATGCACGTGCTCTATTGATCCACGGAGGTTTTGCAGTTCTCTAGTACTTTCAGTCATCCAATTTCTAAAGCTTTATATAAGCTAAAGCATCTGCTTTTCTGGATTAGAGAAACTAATTATGTTCCATTTACCTGCTCTTGCACTCTTGCACCTCCCAGGTTGTGTCTGAACATGCTCTAGTTACTTGAAAACCTCAAAATGACTCCTTAATTAATGCCTGCTGTACAGGGGAAGAGAGTGGTAACAAAAAGTGAGATTTTTTTTTTCTCCACGTCATGCAAATATATCCATATGCTCTTATAACTGATTTGTTGCAGACAAAATTGTGTAACAAAAGTGTGTGGACAGACAAGTGAGTCCTGCTGGAGGGCAGTGTTTGGCTAGACTTAGCTGATAGCCCCTCTGGGTATTTAGTAAGTGTTCAGTGCTGCATGGTTGGACATTTTGCTGTTGTTGTTTGGGGTCATTTTACTGCCTTTTAGGGTGAAGACTGCTTTCTATGCCATGGAGTCTGAAGGCTCAACTTTGAGTGTACATGTGGGGAAACACCCCACAATGTAATGGTGAAATGCCTTACGGTTGTAAGGCATCAAGCTACTGAAACATCACATAGTGCAGTGTTTCTCCAATTTTGTGGGTCAGCCTCCCTTTAGAGCCCCTCTGACTACCATTTCCCTCTGCTCTGAGGGTGACAAGTTCCTACACATTAGGAGGAAGGAAAAGAGGTTGCAACTGCAGCAAGTATTTACATTCTCTGGGGAACAGGTAACTACCTATAATTGCTGGCAGCCAGGCAATTAGCTGTTCTCTAAGTAGTATAAACATTTTATGACTGTCTTTGAACTCACCTTTGAGGATCCCCCTGAGATAGAAGCATCACAATCTGAGGAAACAGATCTAAAGAAAACGAGAATTGAGGAAAAGCATCTGCACAAAAACCACAGCTACAAACTTCAATCTAACATTGTGATGGGAATCTTTTATTGATTTCTGGAGTTCTTAAAGTTATTTTAAGCTTTGTAAGAAGTTGCACAAATTATAGTGTAAAAATACTGTTATACTAGACTGAGTCAGAGAGAGCACAGTCAGTAATTATGGAGTTGTCGTACGACTTTCATTCTCTCTTTAACTTGTTAGTTGTGATTAGCTCACAGTCTTTCCATTCTTCATCCAACAACACTCCAAAGAAGAGTGTGTTTGTGTAATTCAGGGGCTTTCTCTGCTATGAATTAAGGCCAATTTTGAGATTCATGATGTAGCAGATACATTGCTGCATATGAGGTTTATTCTGTAAAGATATTGCAGTCGTGATCCTTCAGCTGTAAAAGAAATTCTCTGCTATGCATTCAGATGTTTATCTGTTTTGGTGAGTGTGGCCCTTTGAGGAATTATATTTGTACAAGGCATGCCTGGTCATTCCTGATTCTCATTCACAAGGCTGAGTCAACTTCAGTCTCTTGTTCTGGAAATGTAAGTTTTTGTGAATCCAGGGTTTCTGGTGAGGGCCCACCGTTGAGTTCCATCAGCAGTAGGCTGCACAGATGGAAGGCTGCGAGCAGCAGCTTTTGCAGGTGATCGTCTGCTATGTGTAGCATAAGGAGAAATGAGTAACAGTCATTGTAAAAATCGGTTGGGTTTAACAAGTTTGGATTGGCTGGGACTCAACTCAATGACCTCTTGTAGCATCTGGAAGTTAAGATCTAACCTGCTTACTCACCTGCAGCACACCTGAGGTGAAGCCTATCCTTGGTACTTACTTTTTAATGGGGAATCTCCTCTCCGAAAATGAAAAAGGTTTTGGCCTTTCAGCTGCACAGAACACAGTTTTGTCACAAGAAAGGTAAGCAGTCAGTGATGAATGAAATGAAATACAGAATTTTTGGAACTCAAGCTGGTTTTTTTCTTATTGATATTTTCTGGGTAATTAGACTTGATCCACATCAAGAAAGTCCGCTGCATTTTTACAATATTCTAGCATGTTTTTTTCTCAACACCTTTGTACCATTAGCAATTTGGCAAGTTTAAAAATAGCAAGCAAATAGAGTATTGCTTCATGAATGATTAATTCAGCAAAGGTTTCCTTGGTGTAGTGTATAAATTAGCAAAAGAGGTAACAGCTCAGAGGTAAAGCTTGGAGTTTATGCAGTTTAAAGGGAGGCTCTCCCAGCCTGAGAAATTATCCTTTTAACTGCTCATTTGTCACACGTAAGGCAGCTATGTGATTTTTATATAATGGTTCTTACAAGTAGAGTATAGGAGATTCCTTAAAAATATCTACAACCAGTAGCCTGCTATAGTAATAGCTACCATGTCTTATAGTTGCATCATCTTCTAAAATTTACTGTGAATAAGCGAAGATAAAATGTTGTGCTCTACGGGGGAAAAAAAAGGCTATTTTGGAGTTTGCAATAATGAACTAAACAAGTTTACATGAACTAAAGAAGTTGAATGAATTGCCGTCTTCTGATGATCTGAGTGACCGGACTTTCCATCTTACATCTGAAATAACTGTAAGCAGAATAAGAGGGCAAGTGAGTGTGTTTGCTGCTGCGGTGCAGTTTCCTGAGGTGGTGAGATGATGGTGTGAGGCCAGTACTGAAACACGACTCCTAATACATTCTTCATTCTGATGAGGGCTTGTTCTGGCTCACCAGCAGCTTCACCTCTTGCTTATCTATGCTGGAATTTACGCTCTCTGCCTCCTTCTCCTGCTCAGGTACGCAGGTGCAGCCCACAGGGATGGTGATGTAATCCTCGGTGTAGACGTAGCGGCCGCCGGCACAGGCGGGCGTGCGGCGCAGGATGACCGTGGGCATGTACACCGGGGTGCTGCGGAAGTGGAAGCTCTCCTCGCCAAAGATCCCCATCAGGCAGCCTTTGCACAGGCAGTAGGCTTCGGGAATGTACTTAGGGTATCTCGTGGGATCATAGGAAATTCTAGAGAGCAGCAAATAAAGATTCATTAGTACCTCTAAAACCAGCGATTTTCATCTGGAATTATATCATCTTATGTATTATTATAATTATTATATCATTATAATAATTATATCATGTTTTTGTTGTCTTTGCGAGGAAAAGTAGCTGTAGCTGTTGCTGTCTGGCTTCTAATTTGTAAAGTGTAAAGAAAAAAACATGAACAGCTTACAGAACTGATTAGGTTCTACAGTGCACAAAGAAGTATGAAGTGTCTGGCTTTCTGAATTGTGAGGTTCAAGGGTTTAAACAGAATGAGTTTTGCATTTTGTACTGAATGGGTAAACAGAGCCTTAAAAAGGACACTTGGACATTTTTAAACTTTTTATCTGCCTTGAGTTCTTCAAAAAAGGGTACAAATCCTTGTTAACATTATTATTGTTAAAGCCATAACACGATGTTTTAAAATTTAGTGATTTAAACATAATTGAATTGTACTATTATTTCTGCGACAGATTTTGCTCCCTAGTATACTTGGGGTCATAAAGGCACCTTCCCCTTGAAAGCAGAACTCTGTATTGCTTTTTCTAATTCATGTCTATTGTATCTTCCTCTAACCAGAGAATAGCAACGTTTTCATGCCCACACTGAGATAAACTGTAACTCCCTGGGATGGGGCATCCACAGCTTCTCTGGGCAACCTGTGCCAGTGTCTCACCGCCCTCACTTCCTAATACTTCCCAGTATCTGCCCTCTTCCACTTTAAAGCCATTATTCCTTGTCCTATCACTCCATTCTCTTGTGAAGAGTCCTTCTCCAGCTCTCTTGTAGGCCCCCTTTAGATACTGCAAGGCAGCCTGTCTTCATAGGAGAGGTGCTCCATCCCTTTGAGCATCTTCATGGCCTCCTCTGGACTCACTCCAACTGGTCCATGTCCTTCTTGTGTTGGGGTCCCAGAGCTGGATGCAGTCCTCCAGGTGGGAGCTCTTAATAGTGCTTAATAGATCTTAAATAGAGCTCTTAATAGATCTTAAAGTAATCTTAAATCTTAAATAGATTTAAACTGATTTCTAAATTGTGTTTCCCAGGGTTGGCAGCACTTCCCTGGGTATCCAAGTGTTCGCCTTTTATCTCTTCAGGCCATCTCTGAGATGAGAAGAGGTTTCAGGTTTGGAAGAGACAGCATAATTCTGCCTCAAGCTGTGACTGCAGTCACTGCTAGTCAACAAAATCTGTCCTTATGAGAACAGGCAGCCTGGCTCTCCCTCTCATACCCACCCACCCCTGCGTTGACACTGATGTTGTTCTGATCACAGGATTGATCCAGGAATTCATTCAACTGAGGAGTAACTCCATCAAAAGCTGGGATTTGGTCTGTCAGCTGCCTTGCCACACATGTAAGTAGAGCTTTGCACCAAGCAGCCGGAGAGAACAAGCAGCTGTAGGCAGGGACAGAAGGGAGCTGCCCTTTTCAGAAGAATCACCAGTTTATTTGGTTAAAGGAAATCTGGAATGACAGCTTTTGCCAAACACAAACTTGATTATCCTGTCATCAAGTAAAAGAGACTTTTATATGTGTGTATATATATATATGTAATGACCATTATTTACATCTATATAAAATCTAAAGAATTTGTTTTCCTCACAAAAAAATCTGACCAGTTCTCTTACAGACAGACATCCGTGGTGTTGCAGATATTTTTTGCAATGCTCCTCTGTCCCATTTATACTTGCTTACTTTCCCCAGGAAATACCTTCATGTTACAGGATCTCACACCACTGTGAAATAAAATGTCTGGTAGCCACTAGAAGGGAAGAAAGCAGAACACAGGCCTTTCTACCTTGATACATTCCCATTTCAAACTCAAGTGTGAGTAATTTCAGTGGTGGATTGTTAAACACACCATGTGTCAAGTCACTGGTATTTCCTCTACTGTATTATCTCTAGCACCTGGTTTATGATGTTACTGGAAAGCATGAACATGCTTCTGCATGCAAACCTAAGAGGTTTCACTCATAACAGGAGAACACTGTCACTGGAATCATAGTCTACAACCATCTTTCTCCTCCAAATTCCCACGTGGAAAAAGTCAGGTATTAATGGAGTGGGTTTTTTTGAAAGATGGTGTGCTTGTGGCATGGTTTTCTACTTTCCAAGGAAAAAAATCTCTTATATTACTAAGTTCAATGTCAATACATTATGTGAGGACTGGAAGGAATCAGAGAGAATCCAGATTTAATGATGGATTCAAAATATAGATGTGGTTTTGCATCCAGACCAGAACTTCAAGGCTGAAGCCTCTGAGTACTGCCTCCTGAAATTAATACCTTTACTCAAATGTCACTAAAATTTGGAGCCATGTACAAGGTTCTGCATTTTCTGTTCAGAAAAGCCATATAAATAAAACCTCATTTGTGTCTTTCTAGGCAACCCAGACCTACTTGGGTCTGAACCACTCACAAACACTGGTAACATCCAGCATTTAGCTGGGTAAATGCAGTTGGACCTGCTTCCTTCTGTTTGCATGAACTGAGCATAATCACACAGTGCAGAGAATGACCACTGCCTCAGCTGCTGTAGTTTGATTCCTCTCCATTACTCCAACCACTACAAGCCATGTTTTTATATCTCTTGGAAGCAGGTAAACATGTTTGATCAGGTTAACTAACCAGGTAAAAATGCATGCTCCAAGTTCCTGCTACGTCTGTCCTACGTGTGGTGAAAAATACAGCCACGAGATGGACAGAGCTGGGAAGAGTGGTGGAGAACCAGAGAAGTGCAACTTTCCACTGGTACTCAAGTGTCCCCTGTAGCCTCGTGTCGTTTGCTGTGGCCACTGCTGCAAACCAGACAGCCCAGACACGTTCATGAGGATTGCCCCTGTCCTGTGAACTCAGGTCACCACTAAGGCTAACTCTGCCTCGCCAGCACTCCTGGTTCACAAGTGGCAGGAGCAGTGAGCTGTGCTGGGCTGCTCTATTCCCATCTGCTGGAACAAGAAGCGGGTTTGTGCTGAACTGGAACTGCTAATGAAGTGTGACTCGGCTGCTTTTCCTTATGACCCTACGAGTGCTTTGAGAGCTCCCAGTGAAAAACAAACTTCCTGCCATTTACGTACTAAGCCTGGAAACTCAAGAGAAAACTTTGTCAGAAGTAAAACTCTTGCAGTCCTGATCTGCCTTCTCCTGTACTGCTACTTTTGTATGTAGTATTTTTAATAATATTGTCACTTCATAATTTCCAAGCTTCTGATTCCACGGGGTCAGATGCTGTGCTGGGGCAGGGAGCTGACTCTTCAGAAAGTCACTGTTAGCACTGGGCTAACAGCTGGATGTTATCAGAAGTCTAATACACAGATCATCATCCCCTTCCTTTGCACTCTGAAATACTTACAGGATTAAGAGCTAACAGCTTTTTTTCCCCCTTGCCAAGACATTTATTTCCCTATAGCAGGTGTTCTTTTGTTCACGTTATGCTTCGTTTGTTTTATATACAGGCAGCAACATAGGTATTATTACTGTAGGTAGCACAGTGCTTGCACAAAAATAGCCCAGTGCTAAATGATTTTCTGGAGCTGTACAAACGTGCTCAACTAAAAAAGGATGGCATCTCTGCATCCCCTTGTATCCTTTCTCTTGGCGACATCTTTGGGACATGCACACCACGCCATATGGTAATATTAAATCCTGGAAAATGTCTTGGATAAGCTTCTAGAAAATCACTGGAGTATTATTTGAAGGAAAGCCCTCCTGTATGACTTTGTTCAAACACATTGCAGACAAGCTTGGCTTTTACCAGTGAAAAAT
Organism: Daphoenositta chrysoptera; assembly: GCA_013397915.1. Lineage (NCBI taxonomy): Eukaryota > Metazoa > Chordata > Aves > Passeriformes > Daphoenositta > Daphoenositta chrysoptera. The sequence continues at coordinate 857,043 of VZRO01008585.1, forward strand.
GACTTGCCTGTATTGCTTTTATTAAGATTTTATGTAAATGAGCACTAAACCAAGGATGCTTATAAACTGAAACTGATTTTTGAAAAACAGAAAAAACAAGCTGGGCAATGTTTGAGAAAGGGACTGGCTAACTTGGCTAACATCATCAGAGCAACACTGACAATAAAAGTTAAATCTCTGTGTATTAACCCTTAGGAGATGCAGGATTAGGACCCAGAGGCAAGAACAAAAGCCACAGGATTTGGAAGTTCAGAAACATGAATGACTTCTTGAACACACATAAAGAAATTTTGCTAAACTCACACAGAAGTGTGTTTGCAAACTCTCTATGATTGTTATTATAGCCTTAGGCATCAGAAAATAAAAACAGAGCTGATATATACAGCTGGTTAATGAATGTCATCTGTGCTCTGCAGCACCATGAATGGAATCACAAATCAGCACTACCTGTAAAAGTGCTGCTGATTTCAGCGGGATCTGATTGTTCAGCCATTGCTCTGAGCTTTATGATCAGACCCCAAAAACGTTTAGGCAGACACTTAAAATTAATTTTTTTTTTATAATGACTCTTGTCCACGAGCAACTTGTCTGTGCATCTCCGGAGCTCTGCTTGCACTGCTAATGATCACCATGATTGTAGTCTCTGTAAATATTAACAAGAGCAACCATGCTGTGCTGTCTGCAGGTCCACCCATATCATTAATTCTTGCTAAGCAACTCTGAGCTATAGCAGTAGCCAAGTGGCCCTTGCCAGCACCTCCTACAAGCAGGCTTTCTGGATTTCACTGATTGTCCATGTAATACTGCTAAAAGGACAAGCAACCCCTGGGTAGACGTCACAAGCTGGCACACAGTCAGCCTGATGATTTCATGGAAGGACGATTTCATGGCAGAATTTCTACTGTTGGCTCGATTTTTTTAAAAAGCTGGGTAATTTGTAGCCCAACTTCCTGAATGCTGAGCAAATCCAGCGGGCTCAGCTGACTTCAGGGAACTCTGCTGCTTCTTTATAGCTCTTCAGAGCAAAGAGTGATTCACGTGAATAAACTCTGTGCCCTGAGTTATATACGGATCTCCTGTGGCCATCAGGATGGAATTTCAGTATCAGACACACAAACTGGTATTTTTCCCCTAACTTTTGCCTTAAATACCACCTGTTGCTTGCTGCTAGCAGTAGGGTTGGGGACCAGATGGATCTGTGCATCCATGTACTACTCCTGTATCTCTGGGTTGTAGCAAGCCAAAAGTGATGTAAGTCTTGATTTTTGTATAACCAAATTAAAAGACCAAGTAATGGAAAATAAACAGTAAGCAAAGAAGCCACACAAGGATTATCTGAGCTTTGAGCCAGTCAAATCTAATTCTTCCACACTTTAACAGAATGACAGGCTTGGGATACAGGTGATGCAGTAGGGTCAACGTTATACACAATTCTCTAAGTAATATATTTGATTCTTTCTCATAAATGCTGATATGAAAAAATTCCAGTTGACTTGAACTGAACAGTCATGTGAACAGAAGAATTACAAGCAGCAGTGTTAAACAGCTGGGAGCAGGTGCCTGGGGAGATATTCAGCAGAAGGTAAGTAGAGCCAGACTTAATATCTTTATTATTAATGACCTGGAATAGGGAGTATAAACAGTATGTTAATGAAATCTGCAGATGGTAACAATGGGAACTGCTGCAACACCAATGAAGACAGAGAAACAGCATGAAGTATCTCAGGCATTAAAATGCAGGTCAAAAAGGAAAAAGAGCCTTTATGCACAGAGCAGAAATGAATTGCACTGTAAGTCTGTAGGTGCAGAAAAGAAGTCAGGGAGCAGGATGTCTGTGAGACGCTGGAACAGGACAGGCATCTTGATGCAAATTTCAAGTAGTCAAATTCAGCCTTTGAGCAGTGCCCTATCAGGGCATACAAGAGGGGGTCTGCCTACAGTGAATTTATTTATGAGCATTCACCACTCGAACAACTTCGGTGATTCAGAAGGCAGTTCAGGAGGCAGCAATGAATCTGTGAAGGGGAGCAATTTATGAGGGAAAAGAACTAAATGCAAGTAGGCTTGTCAAGAAAGTGCTGTAATATGGAGGAGACCCGTGTGCAGCTTTTCAGATTAACACTCCAGCTGTGGAGAAGAAGTTGTTGGGATTGTATAAGTGAAATAAGTTAACCATTGACAAAGCATAACGGGACATTACTGCAGTCTTTAATGGAGAGCTGTGTGTCCCTCTCAAAGATACGGAGTAGCTCTAATGGGGTTAAGGATCTTCCAGGGTACCCAGTTGAAAACCAGAGAACAAAACAAATTTTCACATCTGGCTTCAAAATCTATGAGATAGCAGGTGGTAATAGCTAATACACGTTAGCAATCTTATATTTTACACTTTAATTACACATCTTGAGATATCTGTTGCTGTCTCACTGCACACTAATGATACAGTCAAAATGCAGCCACAAAAAAAGCTGTAAATGAGATCTGTTAACTAGACAGTGTACTCAGGCCTCTTTACTCTAGAAAAACATTTTTTGTTCTGAATAGAATTTTAGATTTTGCTTTTAATGGTGTAATACTTTTTTTTCCACTATCTTTTAAAATTCCTAGTTTGGAGATGTCATCAAGTTACTTGTATGTAAATGGTTAGTGGTCTGTCTTGAAAACATTTTGATGAAAAGTACAGTGGATTTACAGCTTCTTAATAAACCTTTTGTAAGCCAGGGCCCAAAAAGCACCTGGTTCTCTGTTAAGAAGTAAGCCTATACAGAGCTCCAACTGAAAATAAATACCTGCCCAACGAGATGTAAGGAAGGAAGAAGGCACTTTTTTCAGACCATGGGAACAATTTTCTGATAGCACTAGTATATTGCAAAACCACTGTAAAAAATACCTGAACCCAATAGTAGGTGTTTCATTCATGGTATTTACTCTGTGCACTCTTAGGTAGCTTAAAAATCCTCAGTCTGCCTAAAGAAAATGTATTGCTAAAAATACGTTGCTTATGAAAGGCTTACTGAGCAAATAAACCATCTTTCTCTCAGTAGGATTACTTTTTACACTAAAAGCGGGCAAAACACATGCCATAAAATAAATGTTTATTGGAGAGCACTAACAAGGAGATAACTGTTTGCTGAATGCACAGGAACTGCATCAAAGTATAAACCAAAGATAATGCATAAAAAGTAGCAAGAAAGTCAGTTCCTTTTAAGTTTGCACGTTTTAGCTTCTTGTTGTCTGCAGTCCTTTACAGAAAGCTGTAAACAGAACTCTTATTCAAACCACCAGAAGACTTCATAGTCTTCTGAGAATGTGATCACACCCTGGGTTTAGTGTACTAGATCAGTGGTTTCCAAGCTTTTCCAGAGCTTCCTATAGAAATGCAGGCCATTGTTTTGTGTATTAACCATCCTCACAACAGATTTGCTTTACTTAGTTGTTTTTATGCCCCCTTAAAAATAGCCTGTCAGCCCCTGCTCGACCTCAGGGGAAGGAGGTTTGCAAAGCACAGGTTGAAAACACGGGTGTAGAACATTGCTGTACTCATTCCTTGCCTACACTCCTACAGCCAACAGGACGTCCAGCCCTTGGCAGTGTTTGGTACGTGAAGATACGGCTCTGTTGGTAGGTGACCTGAACACAGACTGTACCCTGATGTATTTTAGAAACAGCAGAGTGTCTGGAGTCACATTTTGGGGAAAGCATCTGAGCCCTTCTGTGGCTGCTGCAGAGTCAGGAGGTGCTTCTTTGGTGGTGGTCCTTTACTGAGGGTCCTCTGAGTGAACTACACATATGACAATTTGCCCAAGTGACTTTTTCAGGGTGGTCTGTGCTCCCGGGTGGGTGTGGATGTGGGTGTGAGTTCCATCTTACGGCTTGCTCCACCTCATTCATTTCTCTTTTTGCCCATTAGACATATTCCTCACACAAGCTGTTTTTACACAATTACCTTATATCGCCTACTTTAGCACCTTTCCTGCAGGCTGCAGCCCGGTGCCGCGGGCACCCCTCGCCTCCCTCGCCGCCCCGGGCAGGGCGCGGGAAAGCCGGGGGAGCCCGGCGCTGCCGGTCCCGCACGGGGACACCGCCTCGGCTCCCTTCAGCCCGCCGAGACCCCCTGAAGCGGTCGCACCCCCTTCCCCCGGCGCCCCGAGTCACCTGTATGCCCAGGG
>VZRO01008585.1:867983-897560 GCA_013397915.1 Daphoenositta chrysoptera
GAGCAATGGTAGAAACAACAGGTGATGAACTGACAATAACCCCCATTCCGGCTCCCTGAGCCACTCAGGGAGGAGGTAGAGCTGGGCAGAAGGGAGGGGGGAGGGAAGGTGCTGAGTGTTCATTTTACTCCCCATTTTCCCGCTCCGATTTTGTTAGCAATAAATTCAACCAATATCTCTAATTTGAGCCTGTTTTGCCCATGATGGTATTTGGTGAGTGATCTCTCTCTCTCCTTACCTCAACTCATTGACCCTTTGTTACATTTTCTCTCGCCTGTCCAGCTGCAGAGGGGAGTGATAGAGAGGCTTCAGTGAGTGCCAGGCACCCAGCCAGGGTCAACCCACTGCAGTCTACTCAAATGAGTTTGTGTTAGAAGACCATGGCAGTGTCTCGCCTGCCTTCTCTCCTGCCCTGTGTCAGTTTTATCTACGCTCCCTGCCATGGTCCCAAATATTTTCTCTTACTGTGATTAACTCAGATACTTCATGCCACTGCAGTGTGTAGCTGACAACGCTCCCTCCTGCCTGGCACATTGCATCCTAGTGGTCTAGGTCTTCCAAGACTAAGCCTGACAGAAGGAACTACCACGACATCCAGGAATATGTCATTCTGTGACCAGAGCAGGAGACACAGCAGGACTGAGGAACAGGCAAAAGAAAGACTTGCAGAAATAAGGCATCTGCCATCTACTTCCTTCTCATGCTCTTTTCCACACCCTTTAGAAGGATCAGGCCCCGGAGTTTGCCATGTCTTTATTCTTTGGTGAGTCCCTCGGGGTGTTCCACGAAGAGCACTGAGCGCGCTCTGCTCGTACCAGCAGGCGGAAGCGGTGCAGTCCCGGCGGGAGCGCTGCTGCTCCAGTGCCACGGGAAGCGTGCTGCACACAAAGCAGCTCCTTAGCTGGGCCATAAAGCCCACGGGACACTTCCGACCACTTGAAGAAGTCCTATGAAACTGGACAGTGCTTTTAAAACCTGGAAAAACATTTCATGAAGATACAAAGAGACCTCTCCAGTATCACTGATTGGGAAACAGTCTGAGCACCAATACTGAAAATTTTATAAGACTGTATCCTTGCATTTCAAAGTGCAATAACCAAAGTCTAACTGTTAAACCAAACTCAGGCCAAGGTTCCAAAACCAAGCCATCTCAGTGGACTAGTTTTCCAAGTATTCATTATGAAATTCTGAACACCTGACTAATATTTTTCGTCTCCCCAAAGTGATTCCTACTACAGGAATTTAACATGTCTCAGTAACTTCAGATCAAACTTGTTCAGTTCATAAGCAGAACAGTGATTTCTGTAACTGACTTCTTTGCCCATACTCAGCTTAGGCTGAAGAAAACTACCACTGTGTGGTCAGCGCCACAATCGCCAACATAAGACTCAAAAGCTGCAATCTAATTAGCAATTCTGAACAAACTTGGCTGAAATCCTGACAGCTCTGACCATTCAAAATAAAAAAACAAAAATAAGGACATTGCCAAGAGACTAAAAAATGGTCCTAGTTCACCTAAACGTAGACTAAAATTAAGATGCTTTCTTTGGTATCAGTGTGATTTGCTGAATTGGGACCTTAATGAAGACCAAGGTCATACCCAACATTTTCAGAAGGTCAGTTCACAGGCCTTAAATAAATTCTGGCTTTGGATGAAGGAGACAGGATTTTCAACCTTACAAGCATCGCTTCAAGGTATTTTGCATTGAAAGATGAAATTTTAGAGGCTTCTCTGTTTCGTATTATCATCGTTATTTATCTCTGAAAGCAGAAGCTTTACACATTTGATACAGCTTGCAGCATGTTTGAGTAGTGTAGATCTTATGCATCAGTAAAATAACCTCACCATTATTTTTTAAAAATCAATCACAGAAGACACTGTAATTACAAATCCATGTTTTTAACATAAGGTACCACATGTTCAAAGTATTTCACAAATAGTTTATAAAAATCCACTACAAAATCATCATGAATGAAAAGTTTTTCAGCTAAACCTTTTACAAGGATTAAAAAAATGATGAGTGGCCCATATGCTATTCTGGAAGCAGATCCTCTCCTAGTTCTTCATCAGCAAAGTCATCTTCCTCTGTTCTTTTTCTTGCTGCTGTTTTTGGTCTTTCTGGTTGTGGGCCAAGTGGATCTGCGTAGGAGGCATCTAGGGTTTAAATAAATACATGTGAAACAGTTACAGACTATTTTAGTTTTAACTTTAGCTTGTTTTAAACATACAAAATCAAACACAAGATTAGGATTTAGCACCACACATCTGTGTCTTTGAAATGCAGACCAGAAGAGCATATGAACGCTGAAGGAGAACAAAACACTGCATTCAGGAACTGAGGCAGGGCACAAGAGCAAAGTTCCTGAGCACTACTGATAGAAGACTTTTTTTTTCTCTTATTATACAACAGTAAGAAAAAAACTTTGGAAACATGCAAGGAATGGCAAGACTGATGAATTGTTTAAGGAATGGCCTTTTAGGAAGTATGACATTCCACATGGATTTGGGTTTTTAAACCCCTCTGAAAATTCAATTTTTTTTGAAGAACTTATGACTGCAGAACTGCAAGAACTGACTTAAAGGATGCAGCAGATAGATATTGAAAGTAATATTAACATGGGCCACATTTCTTAATATTTACAATAACTTTATAGTGAGCTCTGAACAATGAAGCTAAAGCTTCATTTTCATGAGGAGAATGTTTCCCCAATTATTTAATTTTACATACTCTTCCAATAACTTTTTTTTCCCTCTCTCCTTATTTTTCCTCTCGCTGAGGACCCTGAAAGTAAAAAAGGTATAAGATGTCCACTTGCCTATTTCTTTACTGCTGCTACTTTCATAGGGCTCACTTGTTCCAGGCAGAGCTTTTAGTTTGGCACTCAGTCTTTCCGCTTTGGTACCACCACTATCTGGGGAACAGGAAAAAAAAAAGACAAGTAACATGCTGTTATGTTCTGCGAAACCATGATACAAGAACAACATCAATTCAGCTACTACTATCTGTCAAACTAGACTTGGATGAAACCATCCTTTCATGACAGATACAGTACTCATTTGTAATAGTGGTCTTTAAAACACAGTGGACACTGTGTCCACACACGTGTGTTAATGTTTTTTAAAAAATGTATACAGCCTTATTACTTTGGAGTAAACACATTAAAATATTTCTGCTTCGAATGCTGACATTTCAGTTGCTTATAAATTACAGTCACATTTTGGAGTTAAAATAAGCATGATAAATATAAACACTGCCACAACGTACACAGGACATTTCCTGTGTTTGTGTGCTTAACATCAGTGCGATCCACCTGCTCAATATTGTCAAGGTGAAATGCAACACTAAGTTTGCTTTTAATTAGAAGAGCATATTTGCCATGTGCTGTCTGCGTGGCAGGCAGGCACAGTTCATGTGTACAGAGCATCCTGGCCCTGCACCTCGCTGTAAACACTGCACTGGCAGCTCAGTTTGCAGCAGGGCCCCAAGGAATGTGTCGGCTCCAAGGGCTGCCTCCTGCCCAGACAACATCAGATTAACATTCTCTTGCCCCAGCAGTATTCCAGACACTTTAAATATTCTGTTCACCTCTGAATCTCCTTTTCACATTCATGGCAAGCTTTCAGTCTCATCTGAAAACAACAAATTTTTATGCAATGCTTTTTCTCCTAGGAGAAAACATTTTGAGTTTGACTTGTTCTATTTACAAGGCAGGACGTGCAGCCAAATAGAGACATGTTCATTTACAACACCAAACAACGTGGGTATTAAAAGTCTTCCATCCGTAAGGAAGAAAAACGGGTTTCATTCAGCAAACGTTAATTACAAAGTCTGAACTTGGCAACACATTTCCATTGTCTTATTTACTATAAATGTTATTATAATAGATATTGTTGTAATTAAAAGAAAACAAACAACCCCCCCTAAACTTCTACAAAGATGACAAACTTTTATTTCTCTAGAAATACTACTGCAGAGTTCTGCTTGCTCAGCCCTAAATTGGAAGACAATGTCTCTGCTCCAAGAAAGATCTAATACATACAGTCACATATCAAACAGTCGGTAAGTTCACAAGACACAGATTACAGCTGAAACTTCGAAGCAAAGAAAACATATTTTAATTTACATCCACTTCCCTAGGACCAATTCTCACTGACAGGTTTCATGAAAGAAGTGAATACTTAAAGGATTTGAAGAAATGGGGAGAAAACAATGGGTTTGCTTGGAGAGGAGCTCAACCAAAGGGCTGTGAAGCTACAAAAGGGCCTCCCCTTGATTTCAGTGGGTTCTGGAGAGGCCTGTGCAACAAGGAGGCGAGAGCTGGGCTTCAAAGATGGTGTGGACGAAAATGTTTTGAGGGAAATACAAAATAATCAATGAGAGAAAGAGCAGGATAGAAGTAGGCACAGTCTTGCATAATGGAAAACAAGTAATTTTTAAGACAGTAAGAAAAGTTGTAAGGAGCAGTAAAGAGATGCAAAGACAGGGACAATACAGCAAACTACACTAGGGGAAGACTGAACTAGTCAAAGACACTCCATGGGTTTAATTGGTTGGTCCCAGAAAGGAAGAACTGGATATAATGCAAATAAGAGAGGAGGAAGATGGTAACAGAAGATGGGTGTCAGCGATACTACCAGAGGAAGATGAAAGACTTTATATTAACTGAAGGAAGGAAGAAAAGGATGTTAGACAAACCAAACTGAGTGGGATCAACACGATACCCACGAGTTACCTGCATATCTTACTGCCCTAAAAATATACAGCTGAAAACAGAGGCTTCCTTGGACATTCTAGGACCCTTAAATTTTATTAGGGTTACACCCAAGAAAGGAATGAGGCAGTAAGTCCAAAATGTGAAGCCCTTCCATTTACTCTGAACCTGCCAATCTAGCCCCACCTCACCACAGAAAGGAGCTCCCTGCCATTTCTGCTCCGTGTCGTATTCCCTTCCACATGCTGTCCAATCGTAGCAGACTGTGCTGGAGCAGTTCCTGGTATATTTAAAACTAACCTACAGAAACCCTTTTCTCAGGTAGATCAGCAAAGTAACACAGCTCACCTTACTTCTGTATGACCATAATATCTAGCAAGAGTGAAGGGAAGGTTAACAACTCTTCTGGTTAGTTCTTCACGTTTAGTTTAAATTAGGCTAACGTGCAAAACCACATCAAGTCTCTATGGACTGAGTATGCTCCGAGTATACCTAAAAACGTGGAAGAGGAGCACCTTTCATTTTAAAGTGCATCCAGCAGAAAGTAAAAGGTGCTTGACACCATCTACATTACGTGGAGATGTCAGACAGCAGCTCAGGAAGCGAGAGGTCTGGCTTCAATGCCTTCCTTCACCTGAGGGAGCTCAAACCCACAGCTCCAGCTTTTCAGAATGTCCTAGCTGCTGAGCCATTTGGGGTAAGCTGTTCTTGATACTCTGCCATGGGATACAGGATCTGGCTGCCAATATGGCAGCTGTTAAAAATTCTGTTGACCATATAACATGATCTGCCAGAAGTCTAAATCTCATCTTGAAATTACTTTTTGTAGTTCTGTTTGCAGACAAATCATCTGCATGTTTTTATTCAGCATACATTCACACATAATTTGGCAATGTTAAGGAATATAAGGTTGTAATGTAGACTTCAGGATTTTGGTATCCTACAGCGACAAGAACTTCAGGGAAGAAGTTGTTTTTAAAGCATTTTATCACAGACATGCATACTTTTGGGAAGCAAGGTTTACAATTTCTACTCACCATTCCCTGCTGCTCTCACCCTGTCTAGGAAAAAGATTTTATATACATTTATATACATTTTGAATTATGGGAATGAAACTCACTTTCACTAAAGTAATACAAAGAAGAAAACAAAGCTAATATTGGGACAAAGGATAATAATAAAAACTCTGGATGAAAAGCTTTATTTGTAGTTTTTCTCTACTAAGAGCACAGGTTTGAGTATTAACATCTGATTGTACCTACAATCAGAGGACTACAGGTAGATATTTCTGAAACTGCAAATTAATTCTCTCTATATTAGTTTCAACTGTACACAAACAGCTGCTCCTGATTCAAGGCAGCTTTTGAATAAAGGAAGACCACTGCTAAACTAAATTGCTCTCTGTATCTAAGGAAACCTTCACTGCAATGAACACCCACTCCTTATTAAACAAGTTATTACTGTAGTTCATGTGGAGACCAGCCCCACTGTACTCCCTTTGGGGTGACAATGGGGACACATCCACATGAACTGACCACAGGAACATTGCTCCAGATTTCAGTTGAAAAAGCAACAAGACCTGATTAAGCAGAGCTGGTCAATATATTTTTAAAATCTGATTTATAAATACATTTACTCTGTAAAACGATTATATTTGAGACTTGGATTATCATGCTGATACTACCTTCCCTTCACAGTTTGTGTTCAACAGCCTTAACTGAGGACTATGCATACAAAGATATAAATAATACAGTCTGCATACTGGTATCTTTTACAGTGCATTCCTTCCTCTCATCTGTTTAAAAGTCATGGACATAATATTACATTTAGGATATTTAAATTATTCTATTAGAAGTGTTTCATTCATTTAGATTTGTTCAGTGTCTTACAAAAACTAATTTGAACTAATTCCTTCACATAGAATTTGGACAGGAATAAAAAAGAATCAAAATATAAAATTTTTTTAAATGGCTAATTTTATATGGCAGAACAATGAATAATGCAACATACTGCAAAAGTAATCCTATTTGGTAACAGTCCTATTTTAACTAGTGATTTCTAGCAAAGAAGATTCTCAATCTTTTTATCTGTTTCTGTACTTCCTACGTTACATGACCCCTGTATGTACTTCAACCCATAAAATCCATGGTATTTGTATGTATTTTTTAAAGGAACCTAATTAATTGCAATTACAGTGATGAGACTACTGCATTGGAAATTCCTCCAGTACCACAAAGGATGTAAATTAGAATTTTTAGTACTATTTTACTCATCAAGAAAAGCCATCAAAGGGTAAGATTGTTCAGTAATCTACCTCCTCAGTGAAATGTTTACGTAACAAAGAGCACAGTGGGCTAATGCTCCACTAAATCCAGAATTTTAAGTGCACCTCTGTGTATCTTTCATATCTGGGATGAAGACACCATCTTTGGAGAAGAATGGGCATTGGTTTGACCACAGAGAAGAGTAAGTTCAGTGTAGAAGGCAGAATAGCATATTAAAACTGTGAAAGAGCATAGGAAGCAGATGCAATTTATAACTTCACTGTTGTTCATTTTAATCTGAAATTCCACTGAATGAAAATTGTGCTGTGTCAGTTCAGCTAACTCCTTAGGTGAGTTCAGAGCAGAAAACAGATTAAGATATTCTCTTCATTTCAAAAGATTTTCCCTTCTCCGTAAGAAAACTTTTTTCTATTTTGCACACACAGACAATGGAACCATCCCACAATGACTTGTAATTAATGAGGCATCAACAGGCACACAAAGCCTAGAAAATAAAAATTATTGTGATGTCCTGGCTGCAGGGTAACAAAAAACTCTCTTGTCTCCGTCACAGTCAGGATTATTTGGGATGCCTCCAGCTCTAACATCTAAAGCATACTTCCATAATACATGAGGAGATGCCTGATGGTAAAGAGTGATGGGATGGTAAAGGGTGTTTGAATATGGGAAATTTTTGGGGATGGACAAACTGACACAGTCACCAGTGAAATGAAAAAGGGAAAAGACACCTAAATTATTCCCATGTCGTTTATTTTCCAAATTAATCCTGACAGGCTTAGGTAACAAGGAGAATACAAAGTTAGTCAGCCTTTCATCTTCTGAATTCAACAGTGCTTCTTTGGGCTGCTGTCCGAGACTGCACGGCTCCTCTCACCCAGCACAAAACTCCCCATTCAGAGAGCTGGGCAAACGCAGAGACCAAGGAAACACTGCCATGGGAATGGATTCCTTAACGTCATACTTTGCCTTATCTACATACATAAAGGCATTATGCTATTAAACAGGAAAAATCTCTTATGGGAGTAAAAACCACCAACTTCTAAGTTCTGGGTGTTACAATCATATATCTGCAAACACAAAAAAGTGAGTATGAAAACAAGAAAATATTATTGGAAAGAAAATCTTTGAGAACAGCCTAAACTCTGATGCAGTGTTAGCTCCCTTCAAGGTTTTGTGGTGTTGTGATTTTGGTTTTTTCTTTCTCCTTTTTTAAATTAAAAAGAGTAATTTTAATAGGACTGTATCAATGTAATTTGCTTCCAACATAACTCAGGTAAGACTGAAAACCATAAATCTGGTAATTGTGGGGAGAAGAAAATTTCACATTTTATAGTTAGTGACAAACATGTTCAATTTTGGGTAGACATTTTAGATTTAATGATTATCTTTCTCACAAGACAAGAGCAGACTTTAACTGACACTGACATAGATGTCAGTTTCCTTGGCCTCTCTGTTTCTATTCTCTCTACCATTCATGCACACACCAATCATATTGCTGAAACTGTGCTTTGGTGCATCTCATACACCTTCTGTTTTAATTTATATTGGCAAAGTACTGGATGCCCTATTAAGTACAAACCTTGCTGGCCTAGTTGTCTTTCTTCTTAGCTTCCTCTTTAAAAGCAATTTTAGATCATATGTCCTAAAACAAGGAAACCTGAATTATTAATACTCTTAATATAAATAACTATATAGGGACAAAATACTTGGGGGAAAAAATCTGTTAGGAATACTAGCAACTATGGGGACAGTGAGCTGGTAAGAGGCAAGAAAGAAAACAGGCATCATACCTAAAATATTTGGAATGCATACAGACTTCAGTTAGCTAGTAAGTACTTTAATTTAGCTAGTAAGTACTAAACTGAGGAGGATTCCATGCTTCGCTGAGTTCAGTAATGATGGCAAATCCTTCATACAGAGTAGGAAAATGATGCCTTTTGGTCTTGGCAACACCACTGGAAAAGACTAACCTTAAAATGTATACAAATGTTTCTTTTTTTTCTCCTTTTGAAGTCATTAATTTATCAAAAGCATACTAATATTATGAAACAAAATAACCCATGTTTATATTTCTTATGTGTCTTCACAGAGGCCATGTACAGAAATTTGTTAAACTGCAAATTACAGCTCATAACCCAGGTGAATAATACCAAGCATTGGACAAAATAAAATGTTTGGGGTGTTCAGGTTTCTCTTAGTCATCCTCAGTACAATGTGGACAGACACAGTCCTTAACATCTGATGCTGTGAGTGTCCAGTTTCTTCACTGATAAGTCTCCCCAGAGTCAACATCACCAGTTAAAATGTGCCCAGCACCTTTGACTCGTTCTAAAAATACATGTTAGTACAGCTCACCACAACTTTTAATTAAGAATCCCAGCAGGAAGTTAACTCTAGGCTCACTACAGGACCTTCTTTGTACCTCTGCTTGTTTGCTGAGTAATTTCCAGAAAGGCTGGATCTTTTGCACTGAGTTTGTATAATGGAGACTTCTCAAACATACTCCTATACCTACTTATTCCCAAACTCTGCTTTTTTCCACTCTTTCATATATTTGACATAGTATCTTGAGCAACAATCTAAGAATTATTGATAGGACAAATTCTAGGTCAATTCTGATCCTGCTTAACCTATCATACTCTTTCTTATTCTTTTAAAATTAAAAAAAAAAAGAAGAAATAAGGCAACTTTCCATAGATAGTTCTGGTTTTAAAAGAAATATTTACTAACTGGCAGTTTGGAGGATTAATGTTGTCTTAGCATCCTTTCAGCATTAGCCTTATTAATATCTTCTTTTGCTAAATTACTGAGTCACTCCCTCCTGAAACATACCCCTTTTTCACTAATGGGGATAATTACAAAACAGAGATGGAAGAGACCTCTTGTGCTATTTGCCTACACACCTGATGCAAAGTTTTGCACATCTGTAAACACCCTTGCCTGCTGCCAATGCTGCTCTTCGTTTCTATTTATTGTATGCCAAAGTGGATTCCACTTTATGACAGAGAACAGGGACCAATCCTGTCTCACACTGCTGTTTTGTTGGCACCTCAGGCTGGCTGCCTGATCATAGGGTTTATATAACAAAGGAGAGCCCAGAAACATTTCTATCCCTCCCTGCTACTTAAATAAAGAATTACTTTGGCCTGAGGCCCAGAACAGGTAAAATTTAATCCTAGGTAAATGGTTGTTTCTTCCACACATCAAGAAATTATTTAAAAGCTTCTCTAGTGAAACTACTAAGCTGAAAAAGGAATGAGATCTCTCTCAAGCACCTAAAACTCACTCTTAACCCTTAGAGAAGCCAGGAAAGCAGTCTTCATAAATGTAACAGCATTCTAAGGTCATCTTCAGATGACATTAGCAACTGCCATGACTTTTCATGGAATTTGATAATGAATGATGAATTTTCATGGAATTTGATAAGGGTAGGAAAATATCTGCTACGTAGGTGGAGAAATAAAATTACCAAATATGAAAAAAATATCGTAAATTTCTCTGTAAAAGGAAGGGAAGAAAGGCAAGAATTTATAGGGGATATCTTCTAATGAGACCCATTGATATCAAGATAAACCAAAAGCAGAATACAAAGAAACCATTTCCTTTATGGGTCAAAATATGGATTTTTTTTTTTTTCCAGGTGACTGAAATAGGCTGAAGTCTGCTAGTTTCCTTAGACCAGCAGTGGGGGACTGTTAGATTTACATTACTAATTTCATGGATGTAGTAATGGGAGGGAAAAATCATTAGCTCTGCAATATGCAGGCTACCAAGCACAGAAAAGACAGACCAGGGCAGTTTCCTGACTTACATTGCAAGAGTTTTATATTTATGGAAATCAGCACTGTCAATCTGTAGAAGCAGAAAGACTGAATAGCCAGAGAGGAAGCTTTCTTTTAGGGAAGATTCCAGAACTTCAGTTCTGCTATACAGAGAAAAGGGGAAGGATGAGCTCAAAGATAGTTAAGGGTATGTTATCCTTATTACAGAGTTGGCTGCACAGAACAATCTGCTGAACTTGTAACAAACACCTAATATAGTAGATTACATGGGGGGCACAAAATTCCCTTCCGTTCATGTTAAATAAAGAAACAATGAATCCCTATTTTCCATGGCTTATGTGTTCTGTTTTGTTATAATAAATGATTCTTTATAGTAAATATTCCAAAGTTAAAAATGTTCAAATACCAAGTTAATGGGATAAAAACATTCAAGTCTGCAGTACTGAAAACAATCATAAATCTCTCTTTAGGAACACACTAAGATCTGTATATAAAACACAAATGTTAGACCAAATCCATGCTACTGTACCACTTGTGATTTCATACGGCAATGAGAAAATCAAGAAGTAGGAAACAAAATTTGTGAAGTACTTACATATTACTCAGTGCATATCTATGTGCATTTCAGAATGAAAGGAGGCTTTACAAACACTTTCAGAAAATCTATTTTCTTCAGGATCATGTCAAAACTGATATTTAAGCAGGGGCATTGACTACTTACCACCACTTCCTTCTTTGCGGCTACGTGCGCTGCCATCTCTGCCAGATTTAACGCGCTGCAGAACAGTGGAAAAGGTTTGAAAAGAACAGAACAAAAAAACCCATTTAGTAATACATATTAGAGATAATTATTGAAAATTCAACTCAGCTTATTAATAAAACAGTAGGAGAATGTTAAGCTAGACTTACTATACTGTAACTACTAAAGCTTGTTTTTCCACACACAAAATTGTCCTTAAAATCAGGGTTAAATCTGATGTTTATATAAAACAAGAGTTCTGTGAAATTCAAACAGAGTATCTCAATGAATTATTTTTCTTCAGATAAAATTTATACAAGGAATGTGCATAAAAATAGTTCAGATGTTCCTTTGTAAAGTACAGCTGAAAAAACAGGCAACAGAGCCCTCCTCGCATGAGTTCAAAGTAGCCTCTGCCTATTAACATCTTGTAAATCCCACAAGCATTTTATTATTGTAAAGACTCAAAAGGGGGAAGTGGGGGAATCTATAAAAAGGACTATTCACCCTATGGATCTTAGATTTTGAATTTTTGGCACAGAACTGTATTTCACAGCAAAATTTAATTTGCTGTTGAGTGTTAAATGCAAGATAAAGGTGAAGGTAAATACTTAAGAAGCTGTGTTTAAAAAGTCAGCTCTCTTGCACAGGGGAAGGTACTATAAACATCTTCCAGCTGTGTTTTTTTGAGTGTTATTTGAAAACTTTAACAGTTTATCAAAGCAATACCTTTGTATGACATGGCAGACTTAGCTCTTCTGGCAAAACACCAAACTTCTTATGCATACATCTTGTCAATTAGAAGAAGGGACACCTGAGCGAGGGACTTTTTGATAGGTAGGTACAAAAAGTTGATGTTTAAAGCACTCAGCTATTAATAAAGTATCTCTGCATCTTATTTCAAAATATGAATTCAGGATCTGATTAAAACACATCATGTCTTCAGGTCAATTACTGCAACTTCTTCACTCATTTTTCACCAGAAAAATATCATGAAGTCTGGCAAAGTTGGAATGATACCAAAGAAGTGAAAGAACTTTCAAGATTCATTCCAAAAGAAAAAGGAAGAACTTTTAAATCAAAACCACAGGAGTCAGACAGGAAAGCATTGAGCCTAGTGTTGAAACCAGGACTGGTCTTGGAGCAATTCAGTCTGGGACCCGAATTTCTCACGCTTTTTTATTTGTTTTGGGAAATCCTCAAGTCTAAAATATGTTCTCTGAATTTTGGATTAAATATCCTTTTCACAGCCCAGTGAAGCAGCATATATCAATCCTTCAGGAAGGCTGTCCAGACTCTCCAACTGTTGAATGACTGGCAGCAAGTCTGACAGCAGAAGCTCAGCTTCTGCCTGCCCAAGGGAAGCGGTCCCTATGTGATAGTGCCCTCTTGGCATTTACATCCTACGACTTCCCTCCCAAAATATTACATAAGAACTACAGCTTAAACATATGATAAACTCCTGTAAAATTCCAAGTGAGTAGTTTGCAAGTAATCCCACACTAAAAGCAGACATTCAAAATAGGTTTCCATCCCAAAAATGCCTATTTCTCCCACGACTGCAAAAGACATTTGGGATGGTTAGCCCAGATGTGGATGCCTGAAGGCAAAGGCAGTAAGGCCCCTCCAGCCCTTGCACCTCTCATCACTGCTTCTCACCACGCCCCAGCAGCCCCTCGTTCCCAGCCACTCAGCTCACCGAACGGAAATAAACAGGAATGTGTGTACACAGCAGCGCCAAGGAGGCTCTGTGAACTTTTACACTCTTACCTGTCTTTTTTACAGCAAAACATGAAAAAGGAAGACTAATGCAGTAAAAAACAAAACCAAACCAAACCAAACAAAAACTCCAGCCCCCTTCCCCTCTCAAATGCTCCAGCATATGAAGGTTGCAGTAAAAATTGAATGCTGTGAGAAGCAGGAAGAAAAATTTCTACAGGGAATGAACTCCACAGATGTTCCTAGATTCTTGGCTGGAAGTATTTAACAACTTGTCCATATTTGAGAACTGAGGGAAATAAGTACTCCAGAATATTTATTTTGGTATAAAGTCCATGTGGATATAGTTATCCTGAAACAACAATGCCAAAATAGAAAATTTTGATAAATTTCTACAGGAAGACAAAGTCTGTGTGCAGACTGTGAAATGCAGGTATACTACACTAGCGTTTTACCTACTTTGTCTTTACTGGGTTCAGTTGAGAAGTCAAGGGTTAGTCTAAAATTGGGAGCAGGAATTGAACTGTCTCTGGTACTGCTAACTGAAACCAGTATTCCTATTGGAAACTTAGGTGGTGAAGTATTAAAATCTGGTAATTTTAGAACTTGAAAGTATAGTTTATGACTGTATGGTCATGGATGACAGAAAGAACAACTTGGGAAAAGAAAACCCTAGTAACTTCCAAAGCCAGATGGTAGAGAGAAGACAAAAAAACCACACACACACATCCCCAACCAAGAAACAAACAAAAAACCCCTTCCAAAACACAAAACCAGAGGATGGGAACCCAGATGTAACATCAATAGCAAAATAAGGAACTGCAGGGCTATTTGCAAGACAGCACTGATGCAGAGGTTGTCACAGAAAGATACTCCACTAGTAATGCAGGGCAGCCACATACTAAATCGCAGCATCCCCTGTAACATCTTTTCTTAGAGTCTTTGCTCCTTTACCAACTACAACAGTGTTCATTTTAAAGAAAACTGTGTCAGTGGGTTCCTTGGGAGCAGAAGAAGTTGTTCCTTTCCTTTGGGAGGAAGTTGGAAAGTTTTCAGAGCGTGGCAGAGGAGAAAGTCAGAAGAAGGAGACGGGAGCATGTCCCTCCAAGACAAGGAGCTGCAAGGAGGAGTAGAAAGCAACTCATCAGGCTTCAGAGGTTCTGAAGAGAGCATACTAGGAACCACAGGGGCAGAGTTTTGCTGCCACTCAGAGCTTAGTCAGGCTGGAAACACTGGTCTGTCTGCAGGAATGAAGTTAACAGAATTGACAAGAAACCTGTTCTGTTTTTATTATTGGCGGTGGTTTTGAGGGGGCACAAAGGCAAGAGGAGTGTTTATCTGGGGTTTGTTTGGGTTTTTAATCCTACTGCATTTCATTTTTATCTACTTAAATGAAAATTGGTTTGGTTTAAATTACAGTACAATCAGGCTTATTCAAAATGCTGAATTAAAAACTTTATTTTCTTTTCTGAGTAGCACACTAGAGGAAATATTTAAGCAGATCTACTGCAAAGCTTTGGCTAATTAAAAGTGCCATCATAGACACCTTATGTGGTCTAGACAGATCTGTTCTAAGACCCCTCTACTTTTTTCTCTTGAGACACCACCTGGAGTTGTGTGTCCAGTTTGGGGCACTCAATGTAAGGACATGGACACGTTGGAGAGGACCCAGAGGAGGGCCATGAAGATGAAAAGAGATCTGCAGCACTTCTCCAGTGAAGACAGGCTGAGAGACTTGAAGTTGTTCAGCCTGGAGAAGAGAAGACTCTGGGGAAATACTGTTGTGGCCTTTCAGTACTTACAGGGTCTTACAAGAACAATGGAGACAGACTTTTTACTAAGGCCTGTGGTGACACGACAAGGAGTAATGGCTTTAAACTGAAAAAGGGTAGAGAAGGGGAAAAAAATAAGACAAGGATGGTGGGACACGGATCAGGTTGCCCAGAGAAGCTGTGGATGCCCATTCCTGGAAATGTTCAAAGTCAGGTTTGATGTGGCTTTGAGCAACCTGATAGTGAAAGGTGTCCCTGCCCACAGCAGGGGGGTTGAAACTACATGACCTTTAAATGTTCCTTCCAACCTAAACCATTCTGTGATCCTGCTTTGCAAGGTCTGTGTTGTGACAGGACAGAGTCGACAGGCTCTTAAACAGGAATACTGAAATGCAAGACATAGAATGAGCTTTCCATGTCATGGCTGAATTATGATCACTATTGAAGTCTGAACAGTCTAAACCAACTATGCAATAACTTGTGCTACCATGAGTCTGTGTTGGATCCCACTGATGCTTCTGTCATTCAGGTATGACTTAATTAATTCCCCTAACACAAGGAAGTCACAATGAAAAAACCTGTTACTAAATTCTCTGTTACTAAAATCCTAAGTTACTTAGAATATTTAAATTTAAATCATCTATCAGTAGCTTTTTCCTCACCAGAAAGTATAGAAATCTGTTCTGGAAAGCTCCCACTTCCCATATGTAATAAACAGAAAGAGATACAACAATTTATTTTTTATTGTATTCAAATATTAACTTTCTTAAAGAAAAAGAGATGTTTTTTATAAAGTCCTTGACATTTGCCCATCTATAATTAACACCTTCAGTGCAAAAAAACCTCAAGGCCAGCATTACATGCAAGGAAATAGCCTTTCTATCTCCAGGGACCTCTCTCTCTCTCTTATTAGCTATAAAATAATCCAGTTTTAACTGGTTTTGTTTGTGGGCTTTCTCAAGTAAAGCACTGAGGTATTGAAAGTTACTGCAATGGACTATGTATTATCACTGACATTGAACTGATTAGAAACCAAGCAAAGCCCGTTTAACAC
Source organism: Daphoenositta chrysoptera (assembly GCA_013397915.1). Classification (NCBI taxonomy): domain Eukaryota; kingdom Metazoa; phylum Chordata; class Aves; order Passeriformes; genus Daphoenositta; species Daphoenositta chrysoptera. The sequence continues at coordinate 884,048 of VZRO01008585.1, forward strand.
ATTTCAGTGAATCTCTTAATTATGAATTTTACAGAATAGGAACATTATACCCGGTCATCTTTTTTCGTTACTGATACAATTATGGGGAGACATGGAGGAATATTAATCCCGCTACAGCTGTGTATTGCTTTCTTTTGTCCATTTTCCCAAGTGCTTTAAATTTTACATTTACTGAAAAACCCAATCAGTACACTTCAGCTAGCCCCTCAAAGTATGGTTGTAGTGTGAAGTTGGAATCCTTCAGTCAGCATTCCCCCTTGTGAGTTTCACTTTTAAAATGTCCTAGTGTTCATGTGCACACTCAGACTCCCTGGAATTTAAGCACAAGTAGCTAAGGATGCATGCACACATCACCTGGCATCAAAAGGGACCAGTAAGTGTTACTAAGAGCAGAATAAATTAGTTAAGACTAAATGTATCCTAATGTGACTATGTAGCTTTGAGGCAATTCTCTGGATAGACAAAGCAAGCTTGAATACTTTACAGCTCAACAGGATGGATAATGCTTTTCAAACAAGCAGCTGTTTCTAATTTTAAAATCTCACTTTATCACCAGCATAGCAAGAAAACAATGCACGAGTGCACACACACACAAACATGAGCTCACTCTTCTGAACAGAACACAAGTTATGATCTCATACCTTTCACAGCCTGTTACTTTTCCATGGAATTTTTTTTCCATTTTAAAAACTGGCACTCACATGAATAGTTTACTTTTACCTACATAATATGTCAATGCTGCAGTTTTGTGTATAACAAAACAGGAGTTCTTCTACATGGACAAATTCTCAGGCTTCCCATCTCTCCCTATAGTTGCATTATTACTTGGCTCATAAATACACTAAAGTATTAAATAAAATCTGGCAAGCAAGTAGGAAAGACGACATTCCAGAGACATTGAATTATGCGAGTGGCTCCGGCATTCCCATCACGTCCACACAGTCCGTCTTCCACTAGTACTTAAAAATCACAGAAAATCTGGTGCTCAAACTATTCAGACAGATGTTAAGACTGATGAGTAATTTAAAACTAAACCCCCCAAAACACAGGCCTCTGTTATCCAGGAAGTAAACAACACATTTTATCTTGAAGTATCATAAACACTATTTTAGCTTCATCTATGCCTGTAGCGATTCTCTATAATACACAGAGAAACAAACTTACCTGTTCTCTTATTTCTTTTAATTTTTCTGCTTTCTTGAGCTTTGTTACATATTCCTGGACTTCTTTCAGCCCCATGTCTGTGCAGAGACGAACTAAAAATCGGAGGCCTAATTGGAAAGCAAAGCATTGTTCAAAAAAGACTTACAAGCAGATCAAACTACAAGTGCACCCTGACAGAACTGGACATGCAGAATGGCAAACAGTGCAAATAACTGCAAAGAAGGTGACTCCAGCCCAGCATCACTACACAAGTTGTGGTATTTTGGAAGTAATTCAACATTTTCTCTGTGTCTGTAGCCACGAACAGTACAAATACCATTGGTATATGTGGAAGGCACAAGGCACACTGACTCATTTGGCTTAGAAGTCTTGGCATTTGCAAAGTATTTTGGAAGCTAGAAAGCATAGTAATTATACTAAGATATTACTGATAAGTTGCTATCAAGAGAATTCAGTTGAAAACAATTTTGCAAACGCCAAGTGAATCAAAATGGGGTTTTTTTCTCTGGCTGTGGTTGATTTTTTAAAGAGTAATATTTATAGACTTTAAAAACCCCAACAAAGCTGACTTGAAAATCGACTGTAACTGTATGATTGAACCAAAAGAACCCCTAAAAACACTCTCCTGAGACACTCTACCAAACTCGGAAAACATTGTTGGTATTCCTATGTGTTTGTCAACATTCCTCTCAAAGAACTGAAGCAGAAACAAGCAGAACATGATCCATTCTCTCTAGACTGCTTTCACAAACATGTTATTTCATTTTGTGCTAAGTTAGTTCTCTGCTGGTTTAGGAAGTCCATGATCAGGGAGGGATGAGGGAAGAACCATTGTTTCAGCAGTAGAAAACTTAAACCAGTTAAATTGTCTTGTCCAACTCCTGCCTCCATTTGTGAAATTTGTAGAAACTACATTCAGAAACATATTTGCATTCTGAAAGGTTTACTAAATGCCCCTCTGAAATATGTGTGACCAACATGAATATGATACTTTGTTTATAACTTCAAGGAGTTATAGCATTGAATTTCACTTGTACAAGAGAGCTGTGTGATTCCTCTTTAAAAAAATCAGTATATTTGTTAAAGCAGAACGATACAATTTTAAAATAAAATAAAATGAATGTTCTTCCCACTTAGCATCTGAAAGCACAGACTTGTTGGCGACAACCTTGTATTTTGGAATTTGTGAGGCACACTGTGGGATGGAAGAGAATGTTTACACAACCACTGACAACCCTTATTTTCTACAGGGCTTTTTTATTTAAAATACAGGTGTGACTGATTTTGCAAAATGTCTTACTCTTCAAAGTTATGTTTCCCAGAGTTTAGCTTGAAATCCTTTATGGATTTTCCAGAGACTGGTTGACCAACTATAGTTAAAAACCCAGCAACAAAATCTCACCCTCTGCATCTTTTTGGAAACCCTGACTTTGGCAAAACTTCGCAATAAGATTTTCTCCTATCTAGAAATTTACAGCTGGAGTTTCAACTAGCAGAAACTAGAAGTACAAATACATATATTTTTTCATAAGATTAAATAAGTAACACAGCAATAAAATTTAGAACATATGTATGAGAAAGAACTCATCCAATGCAACTCAGGTAAAGTTTATCTTCATTGCTCTTCTTCAGCATTACCCTCATATTTCTTAAATCACCCTTCAGTGCTGTCACAGAAAACATGCAGCATTAGCATGAATAAAAATGTTAGCTAATGGAATTATTTCCATATGAAAAATACATCATATGATTACTAACACACCTATTCAATGTAACAAAGTTTCCTTTGATAGTTATACCACGGAATGAAACAACTTACATTCAACATTCTCTGGGAATTTTCTGTGAATGACTTTGTATTTCTCCAGAGCTTTCTGGTAGTTACCTGCAAACAAAACAAACATCACCTAACCACATATTCAAACATAAAAAAGAATATTTGATGAGAAATTGGACAACTTCAACATCAAATCATCTTTGGAGTTAGAGTAAATGATTTAATATTGTAGGTCCAAATTTGGTAAGACCAAACTTAACATTCGTTATTAAATGATAGCAAAAATTAAGAGCATCTGAAAACAGTTCAAATTACTCTGTAAATAACAGAATTAATGAGGAGGAGTTTCCTGATTTTTGTGCTTTTTTGACCTTCCTCTATGACACCATTGTTCTACAACACAACTACCAGAGGAGCTGTATCAGCCTAACAGGGCTTATCTGAGACTGCAAATGTATGGATTGGTCAAACGGAAATATCTGAGAGTTGAGCTCAGCATGTCCTTCCTCCCATCAAAATACAAACTCAGTGGCTCTCCTTTCCTGGATCTGGTAGTGAAACAATTATTCCTGAAGACTATTACCTTCAATTTTGACTCAGACTGATTGAAAGGACTGATTGACCCATGAATTTAAAACATCATATCCATAAAATACTTGACAAAAAAATTGTTGAGACATATTAACATGATAAGCTGGGAATTTTACCAATAAATTATAAACAATCTAAAAAGCAGCCAAACCCACTGTATTCCTTTGATGGGAAAACAGTTTATGTGTCTAGTTTTGGGTGGTGTTGATTGTTCTTAATTCACTGACTCCCCTCAGTCCTGTTTCTTTTCTCGGTGTTGTAATAAGTAACTGAGCTGAGTGAGAAAATGCACTTATTTGTTATGAAAGACTGCACTGCAAAGTTCTAAAGAAGCATAAAGAAGTATGACAAAATGGAACAGCAAGAAAGAAGAGTATCATTTACATCATCAGGTATCCTGAATGTATTTTAGGTGGTGAAAAAGACCAAAAAAGATTAGTCTCTTTTCATGTTGCTTATCAGTGTACTATATTCCCAGCAAGTAAATACAGCACATTAAGACTCTCTTTTGTTTGTGTAACACAAATACTATTTTAATATCAAAGAATTATACCTGCTGTTAACAAAGACAGGGACTTAAGCAACTTGAAAAACTAATTATTTATGTTAGATTGGTTGGTAGTACAATTACATTTAAAAGCCCTTCTATCAGATCATTTATGCTGTACTATTTATTTTATTGAACAGCATAAGGAACGTTTCATGCCTAAGTCAGTGCAGGCACACTTCCTGGACTTAAACGAAACTTCATGTTTTATAACATATACAGAGAAAATTGGTAACAAACTAACACGTAACTGAATGTTCACACAAACTTTAGAACCAACAGTCACATCAGTCAGAAAAGATCAAAAGAAGAAAAAATCAAAACATCAATCAAAACAAAATAAATCACAGAATCATGCAATGATTTGAGTTGGAAGGGACTTCTGAAGATCGAGTTCCAACCCCCTGCCATGGGCATGGACACCTTCCATTAGACCAGGCTGTTCCAAGTCCAATCCAACCTGGTCTTGAACACTTCCAGGGATGGGGCATCCACAGCTTCTCTGGGCAACCTGTTCCAGTGTCTCACCACGGTCACAATATAGAATTTTTCCCTTATGCCCAGCATAAATCTACCCTTTTTCAGTTTAAAACCATATCTCTGTGACCTGGAACTGCAGACCCCAGTCTCTCTCCATATTTCCTACAAACCGCTCTCATTATTGTCCAGGCTGAACAACCCCAGTGAATTACAAAAAAATGTCACAGCAACTACAGCAACTGACAGCAACTACAAAAAAGTTACAGAACTTACCACTTCTCCTGTAGCAACTGGCAACCATCAGCTGCCACTTCACTTGAGTTGGCCTGCATATAAATAAAAGAAAATCATGCACACTGCCAAACAACGAATGAGCAAAACAATCTGCATAGCACTGGTAAAGACCTACTATTTAACGACTAATAAATTTTTCATCTAGCATGTTGCCTTCCTAGAAAGAATGTAGCCTGCTCAGCTCACACACAATTTACCACTGGATCATGCACCTGCTTCCAGGACTCGATGTCACTCATTTTCAGTCCCACGTTAGAGTTTTTCTCAGGCTCCTGGTTCTGTGCCCAGACACAATTAGTAGACCTGACATATGAACCACTAATCTTTGTCAGAGATACAGAACCGTGCAGTGGGGGAGGAACAAAATGAGGAGGTCCCACCACTAGGCTTCCATGCATGCCCAAGGGATTCCTGCCAGGAAACACAGTCCCCACTTACAGCCTTGAACTCTGGCATCTCCTCTGTGCTATCACCTCCATGCCCTACTGCTGCCTGTCCTTCTCTTTTTAGCACATAATGGTGACAGCAAGGTCAGACAAAATATTGAGATGCTTGAGCACGTACAATAAAACTGTTAAGACTCTTTCCTCATTTTTACCAAGATAATATGAAAATCAGGAAATTTTCATGTTAACTGTGTAAGGATCCTCTGACAGCCAAAGCACTTTCCACATGTGGTTTACAACTGAATAGTAGCATATCCAGAAGGTACTGCAGAGTAACATTTTCAGAATAGTTTTGTATTTATCCCCTTCAGTTTTTCTCTCTAATCATAGTGCAGGCCATTTTAAACTCCAAGCAATCTGTTTGCCAGGTAGTTGCCAAGCAAGTTCATGAAATACAGATGTTGCACCTTTTCAGTTTCAGCTGAATGTGTCTCCTGCAAACAAAGGCAGCCAAGCACATGCCATAATAGAATTTTCTACACAGTTCAGTATGAAAATCCTAGAGAGAATAAACTGTCAGCAGCAAGTACTAACTGCATTAGCTCCTTTAATAATGATAGATTTGAGCATGCTAGTAAAAATAAAATAGTGAAAAACTATTTCCCAATTCATTGTCTAACGTTATGTTAGAACGCAATTTAAAAAGTAGTTATTGTGATTAGAACACTGAATGCACTAAACAAAAAATGTTGAGCTAAAAAATGCTGTTCACAGTTAAAACAAAGATAAAGTTTTAAAATTGAACTTTATTTAAAGTTAGTAGCAATTTATATTTACATTCATATTTACCAATTAGCATATCTAGTCTCTTTTTAATACCAAATAAACAGCAAAATATTTATGCTTTTTTATCCACTATTAAATATCTCTTCCCAGAGAGAAATAATTTTTCTTTATTACAGATAGATTACAATTACAAGTAATCCTGAAGAATTAAATATGCCAATTCTTCATAAGTACTTTACAATCCACATACTTCATGCATGGAGTGAGTGCGACATGAAGCACAAAGTATTTAAATCTTTGCCAAAACAAGATTATTAAATAATTCTTTTTAGTCTCAGCTGTTTCCTTCCAAATTTTCTAAGAAGGCCGTGAATGCCAGCATATGCAATCTCATAGCTTGACTAAAATATGATTTTTTAAGGTGGCCAGAATTTGTAGAGAAAAGAATACTGGCAAACCTGTGAACTGTGATTTCTGTCAACGCTCTCATGTGTATTTTTGTCTAATCTACTTCTCTGTTTCTTTATAAATATACCACCATTTGTGTGAAGTCATTTTTTTGATTTTTAAAAATTTTTAATCCTTAATTAAACCTTGTATTTTCTCATCTGTAATTAATGTCTATTCTAACCCAAGCATCTCAAAGCTAGAATTAGGATTCTTTACTGAACTTTTAAAAACCTATTTCCAGTATGATTTTTCTTGAATTACACTGTATAAATTTTTTGTTCACATGCTGTCTTGTACATATATGTCATTTTGTTTGTCAGAACAAAAAGAATGTCAAATTTTAGATCATCACAAGACAGGCAATAACAGAGTTTTGCTTAGTCTAATTTTTCATAGGTTTCCTAAAACACAAAATAAAGAAATTCTCACTTGTTTGGAGTGAATTTTAGTTGGTCTATTAACACAAAATTCTTCATGAACCTATAGACAAATATTTGTTTCCATATTAAAAGACTGTATGCATGTATTTTTAGAATTCAGTTTGAACTCTGGATTAGAAATTTAAATTTGACCAGGTTTTATTTAGTAACCATTCTCTAGTAAGGCCCGCTTCTGAATAAAATAAAGTATATGGCCTATATACTTTATTGAGTGCATCATATTCTGCCAAAGAACAATTTCAGCAGTTAAGTTGTTGAACTGAACTCAGTACATTGCAAACATCTTTATCAGGATCAGGTTAGCCTGTCAGTTTATTTTCACTGACCACTGGTAGCACAGCATTGCACATTTTTGGTTACTTACATTTTGGTTACTTTGCAGCTTAAATGCTTTATTTGGTGGAAGTAGAAGTTATGTGAAAAGAGGAAATGCAGCAAGATCAGCTAAAACATGCACTTATCTAAAATCTAAACCACCAAATCCTCAAAACATAATAAAACAATAGAAAGGAAATATTTCACATAAAGCCATAGAGAAAGAGGTCTTGGTGGCTTTGGAGAACTGTTCATGTATTATTTGCTGTGTTTAATGGCAGATAATAGAGAAAAATAGGTTCTAATACCTAACACTATCTTGGGCCCAATGGAGGATCTTACTTAACACTGAAAATGCACAGTTAAGAGTGAAAACATGCTGTGAATTAACAGAAAGTAGAGAAAATTAAATAATATCACGTATATTCTTAACCCTGCTGTTTGTTAATAGTATTAAAGCTATCCAACTGATTTATCTCTGGGTATACTTATGGATGTCTAATCAGAAATGTGAGTAGGCATAAAATAATAACTACTTACAGGATAAGTGCTGCTCTTTCAAAGTACTCAATGGCTTTTTCACAGAACTGGGTGTCAATGTAATATGCTCCAAGCCATTCAATGACCTCAATGTTTGAAGGGAAATACCGGTATGACTGACAAAATAGGAACGGTGAAAAAACGCACAATTTTAGTGATAAACAACATCTTTATGTTGCTTCTGGAATATCTTACTCAAGTGTTTAATTCTCCAGATGACCAAAACATGTAATATAAATGAATGGAAGTAGTGTGCTACACTAAGTGATCCTGGTGGGGGAGAAAAAAAAAACTATGCCACGTTTTCTAATTGCAGAATGCTTTTTAGAAGTTACCCAAGATGAGTCTGTCATATTTTCCATCTAGCCTTATTTGAAATATTATTTTAAATAGCTTGCAACAGCAAAAATATTTACTTAAATCACATCTATACAAGAATAATGTACCTAAACCGTTAAACAATGCTACCTAATAAGTGTACAATTCCACGTTCACATCAGTCTGCTGGAAAACTCACCTGAAAGCATTCTTTTCTATATATAACTACATGAATAACATTTTCAGCTTTTTAGAAATTCCTACTGAAATAGGCAGCAAAATTATCATCAAGCACAACTCAACTGGTAATTCAGATAGCAACACAGCCTTTGGTCATGCTTATTTTGCACAGAGAGAACTCTCAGACTGCACCAGACACTTCCTGTCTTACTCTCGTTTCTAACACAGAAGAATCTCTACAAACTATGGACAGTAGTACAGCTGGTTTGAAATGAAAGAAGCTGCCTATCCTTAGGCAACTGCATACATAATGTATAGCTATACTGTAAAAATACATATATATAACCTTTCAAACATAAACAAAACACATTATATATGCATCTCCATACCTATTATACAGATACAACTTCCAGTCAACTCAGTCACATTACACACCTCTAAAATTACATGTATTATTTCCCATTTTTATTTTGTCCCAGGCTATATTTTCAATTCAAATTATTACAGGTCAATGTAAACAATGACTACATAAAAAAAAAGAAGGAAAGTCTGAGGCCAATATCCACATGGAAACATAGGACATGTGTTTCCTTAGGATTTGACTACAAAAACCAGATTTTGTTAACTCTCGCGCAATATCTCTTCTTTTTCTTCTTTTGGGATGACATTTAAAAAAGTTAAAATTAATCAATTGTTAATTTGATATAGGAACCTTTGGCAAAATTTTCTTTACTTATGACAAAGTGCATTGAAAAATCAATATAAGAACAAGTACCTCACAGTAATAATGAAAAGCTTGGGATTTATCACCTTCAGTATCATATAAATTCCCCAGCTTTGAAAGTACATGTGGATCAGTTGGTACTACACTGATCAACTGCAGGAGCCACTCTATGGCTTGATTGGGATCTTCCATGACCTGGTATCTGAGTTTTCTTCAGTCAAGGACTGATGCCGATGGTAGTTTGATTTCCTCAGAATTCCTACTACTTTCCCTAATGCAATCCATATGCTGAACACTACACCAGTCACTGTAGTGCAGAGATGCCATGACTGCTTTTTTCCACACTGCTTTCATAATTTCATTTGAATCAGAAAGTATTTTCGTTATGCTAGAAAAAGAAAAGTATTCAGAGACTTTGGCTGCTCTTTCACCTTAGAACCATGCTGGGCTCAACAGAACTCTGGGCTCAGTTATCCTCTGACACTAATCTCACTTTGACTTCCTCATTTAAAAGAATGAAGTGTGAGAACCAGGCCATTTATCTGCAGCCTTTACAACTAGGCTATTTTTTGTACTTAACAGCATTTTGTTCTGAAGTGATTAGGTAAAACTGCTATTCCCAAGAACACACTTTTGCCAGCAGGGGGTGTTTTCTGCTGTATGTCCAAGAAGCACAGCCCAGACGATTCCGGTCCAGAGAAGGGAGGCAGCCTTAGCTGTAACTCACCCTGCAGCGTGCTCTTCCCTCCTCAATGGCACAATGGCTCAGAGCTCTGCAGCAGCGTCAGCTGGAGCTACTGCCCAAACTCTTTTTTCAGTTTCTGCTGCATCCTACTTGTCACAGAAGAACCTTCTGAGAATTGGTGGAAGGCAGTTTTACATAGCAGTGGAGCAGAGAAGCTCTTCCCCAGATGGACACTCAGTTGTTGGCCCATTTATGCTGTTGTAAAGGGGCTGTACGTGGAATAGAGATCAGAGCCCTTTCGTATTTCTGGAGGTTACTTATTTTACTGACTAAAAAATATTTTTATTACCTACACTATTCTTAAAAGTGTAGTACATCAACTGGAATCTGTTCTGCCTTGGGGAGGATTTTATTACAGTTTGGACATCCTCAGAAGCATTGTTAAAGAAATTCATAGTTTAGAATATCACTGGTGATGTGCAATGCCAATCCCTTCCCTCAGCTTTTTAATCTCTTGAGCTTTTGCAGTGCTATGAGACAATTATTTTCTTACACATACACTAACTAATCTGAAAACAGCTTTCAGAACAGAACTTCACATTTATTAGCTATGTAATTTTTTTCTTAAATATTTTACTTAATTGTTCTTAAAGCTGCCACATTATTTTCAATTATATTTTAATAATAATAAAGCCAGCAGCATTTTAAGTATTCCATGACACAACTTAATACTGAGTGTAAATCCAATCCCTGCAACGTGAAGAGTCTTAATATTCTTTGCTTGCTTCACTGAAAATATTCAAGAAGGGTTAAGTTCTGGTCTCATTTTCACAAACATCAGATAATAAATCATTCTTACTATAATAACACCATAGTAAATTTCTAAATCACCCTGACATGATTGAAACATGTATTTCAGATTAAATAAATTTACTAAAATGACCATTTCTTATCATAATCCAGAAAAAGATACATGCTTGCTAGCTGGTAAAGGACTTGGGCACTATTTGGAAGGATTGCATGGAGTTTCAGAAAACAATCCAAAGCTTCATCTATCCTGTTTAACTTCTTGTACGCTAAACCTAAAAAATAAAGGTCACAGTATTAATATAATGAGAAACAGATTACTTCAGAATATTAACTGAAAGAATAAGCAAGAAAAGTAAAGTAGGAACACAGTACTTGGAGGCAGCGTAACTTCCTTGAGTTTAAAGGACTCTATTTGTGAGAGCCATGCAGAGAATTCTTACCAGCCAGCATGACCTACCAAACCGATAAACACAAGGAACATGAACCCAATCAAAGACCAAGAACTTATGTAATCTCACTTTTTGAACAAGATGAATGAGGAAAAGGCAAGGCTTTTAGAGGAGAATGACTCTGATGGTTTAATAATGCTGAAACTGGTATCCTTTTAGTAGGTAGTATGAATCTCTTAATCTTCAAAGTAACTTACTCATCTGCAATTACTAGTTGATGTTGTTAACATTGGGATTTTTTTTTTTTGCAGAACAGACAGGTAGTACAAGTTAATATCTTGGTATAACAGAAATTACTCAATAAAGTAATAATAATTCACACATATTTCTATAAGAAAACTTTCAAAGACAGATTCTCAGAAACACTAGTGTTACCGTCAGTCAAAGGCTAAATCACAAAAGCACCTGTGACTTACCAAGATTATAAAGTGCTTCAGTGCATAAGGTATCATTCCTGAGAGCTTCCTTATAAAATTCAGCTGCTTTTTCCCAGTCTCCATTTGCAAAAACAGTATTTCCTTTGTTAGTTAGAGCTGCTGGATTGTACCTATCAGAATTTACAGCTAAATCTGCATAGTTAGTTGCTTGTTCCAATTCATTCCCCTACATGAACAAAACAAACACTGTATTAGTCATTTGTCAGTCAATTTTCTTGCAGCTGTGCCTTCCTAGGAATTTCAGAAGATTGAGGATGAAAAAACCCCCATAATTTAGTCCTAAAATATTTCTTATATATTTGCATAAGGACAGATCATCACTTTTAAGTTTCTAATAACACTTGAGACACGTCTTGCCACTCTGTCCCATTCGGTCTGCAAACTTTCTTTGTTGTAATGAAGTAGCATTTATTAAAAAAAAAAAGAAAACACCAAATCCATACCCTACAAACTTCATACGCAAACACACCTGCCTAAGCTACATACTTCATGTGTTCCTGAAGTTCAGCCAGGGTCCCCCGGGCCAATGTTTTAAATCCAGCCACTGAGCTTCTGCACAAACCCAACTGCAGGCATGTTTCTGTGGCCCCGTGCTCAATCTCGCTCTTCTTCCCACCAACAGGATACAAAAGGACCCAATCCAAACTTCAACTGGTGTTCCAGAATAACTACTCTAAAGTACAGTTTCTTCTTGTTTACAGAGATTATTTAGGCAGACACAAAAATGGCTACAAAAATACAGAGGTTGCTACATAAATTGCAGTTCTTAACTGGTTTTGTTGAAGCAAACACTTACCAAATAATAAAGGAATGAAAGGTTTGTTGCAGCTGCACTCTTAACTCTGCTATCCTTTTTCTCAAACATTTTCAAAGTCTCTAGTGCCTAGAAGTAATATGGAAACACCTTACTTCACAGTGAAGTGAGCTTATTCCAAAATCCTTTTAGAAGGCATTGATAAACTTCACAGTAACAAACAGCTGAAATTACCGACTCGTATACACAGTCATTACTAGAGCTTGTAACACACACTTGGGAGCATGTACACACAAAACTGTATCTGTATTATATACTAAATTTATTCTCATCCAAAAATTTCAATTATATTGGCTAATTATTACCTGTCCAAAATTTAGATTAGATAAGGGTACTGTGAACTACAGGTATGTGACAATTCTATAAGTAGAAAACACAATGCTAGATTATTTGCTTTTAATCTAGCCAACTAATTAAAACTCTCATACCTATTTTTCTAGTTCTTTAAGTGAACACAAATGAATTAACATAAAACCCTTATTAAAAAGCCAAAAGAGAAAACACTGTATAAAAAAATACACACCATAGAGTAGGACTGGATTTCAACGCCTTTGTTTTGCATACTAAGATGACGACAATTGTCTAAGTTTAGGAAGTACTCAAATGTGAAGCTTGAGGCCAGCAGATTTTTTAAAAAACTTTAACATGAAAACTAAATTTCATAAACTTCAAAATAAAGATGTTTATAGATGAAAAATGATCATATTTATAGCAAATAAACGATAAAAAAACCTCTGAAATAAAAGGCAGCTTTTTCTTTTCATTGACTATGGAAAAACATTTGTAACTGCAGACTAAATTATTAAAAAATCTGTCTTCCTTATGCTAAATATTTATATTAACACAAACTGTTAGAATATCACAGTGAGCCCAGTTCCACCATCTATTACAACACAGATGTGGCAACCACAATTTAGCCATCAACATTAGCAATTAGAAAGTTTCCTTCCTCCTTTACATGAAATCTTTAAGCTGCTGTTTACATATCAAAGCAAATGCCTGATACGGTATGTCAAACACCAAAACAAACATAAAAAGAAGTTTGAATTGACTGTCATACATAGTTTCCACAGTTACTCTACACAAAAAACACAACTGTATTAATGATGTGTAAAATGACAAAATACATACAGCTAAATGTAGTTCATTGATTTAGTCAACTACATTCCACCCAAGAACTATTAACTACTGATGATCCTAATACTCTCCTAATAATAGAAAATTCTTTAAAAATACACCAGTTTCAATCAAGAAAAGCATTTCAAAAGTTAGGCCCTAGATTCTGTGGTCTAAGAAATGTAGGAATTGTAACTAAGAGAATTTAAA
>VZRO01008585.1:897650-914818 GCA_013397915.1 Daphoenositta chrysoptera
AAAAAAAAATTGTGACTTTCTCCAAAAAGAGAATGATCCCAAATATTTCCAGATGTAACACTACTATATGTGAGGTACTCTACCCTTAAAAGATTTGCTTCTTCATGGAATTAACTTTTAGTGAATTTAGAGCTTTACAGTTCAAAGTTACTTTCTGAAAAGCCATTTCCTATTGTATCTGATTTATTTACCTTTGCTTTTACTGCTAAATGGCACCTTTGATGATAAAGATTGGACAGAAGTGCCCTTTTCATGTATAATGAAAGTTCACGACTCAATTCATTTACTGGTAAATTATGTTGTGGGTCTCTTGCACCATTTCAGCAATTATTAGCCCTAGGATGAAAATCCATAGGCAATATTCCTTTTGTCCTTGTAAAGTGGCAACTGCATCATCAGTTACATTTAAAGATTTCTAAAGAATTTCTAACTTTCTAATCCCAACAGTAACAACTACTTAGGTTCAACAATCAAAACACAGACTATCCAAACTATTCTTTGTGACTTGCTTTCAGTGTATCTAAGTTATTTGCTTACAGAAGTTAAACTTCAAAGCAGCTTGCCTGACTCTAGCAGGCTGTGCCAGAAATGTTAAGCAGATGCATGGTTAAGCTGCAGAATTTTGTTTTTAAATTAATTTTCAAAGTTTTTCTTTGCTATTAAAAAAATTCAAAATATGTAACACATGAAACTAAACATAACACAGTAATTTTCCATTGAATTTTATTTTATATTTTATATGCAAGGACTGTTTTAAAATAACCTATTCATTATGATGAGCCTGTATTTAAGCCCACTATAGTAATATGAAAAATCTATTTTAGGTTGTTTGGTGTTTTTTTTTTTTTAAACACAATAAAACTTCAATCTTGGAACCGAGTATTTCAAAAAGTTTCCATTCTTGTTCTTCAGCCAAAGTTGTGTTGAGCAGGTGCTGAGTAAGTATATGAACAACAGACAGACAGGATAAATGTAAATGTCAGATGTAGTTTATTAGAACAAAACAAATATAAAGATGCTCTGCAATCACCATTCTGCAGTCCCACTCTACTATTAAGTGGTTCCAGCACAGGTTAAAGGTCTTCTATCACATAATCCAAGTAAAAAGAGGTTCTTCTCCCCTTATTCCTAACTTCCAACACACTTCACTCTCCCTCCATTGAAGTACTCCACAAAACATCACCAACAATCTCTGTACCTCATTTTACCTCTGAGAACTGATTTTAGTTTTTTTAACCTATACTGAACACTAACTAGAAATCACAAAAAATCACCATTGAAACAACGAATTCTTGAGATCATAAGACTTTTTACCCACCTGTAACACTCTCACCCTTCAAAAGCTATCATTAGTAAAGCTACCAGATTTGCCCAAAACTTTGCAAACTCTCAAATGCTTCCTGATCTCAGAAAAAGTTTCAATATGCTGGTTTTGGCTGGGATAGTCAATTTTCTTCACAATACCTGGTATGGGGNCTTTTCATAAAAACTTGTACGGGGCTCTGTTTTGGGTTTGTGCTGGAAACTGTTGATAACAGAGTTTTAGTTAAGCAGGGCTCACAGTAAAAAAGTCAAGGCCTTTTCTGCCTCTCACTCCACCCCACGACTGAGTGGGCTGGGGATGCACAAGGAATTGGGACAGGACACAGCCATGACACCTGACCCCAGCTAACCAAAGGGATGTCCCAGACCATAAGGTGCCATGCTCAGCATACAAAACTGTGGGAAGAAGGAGGAAGAGGGGACGTTTTGAGTGATGGTGTTTGTCTCTCCAAGTCCCCATTAGGCCTGGTGGAGCCCTGCTCTCCTGAGGATGGCTGTACATCTGCCTGCCCATGGGAAATGAATGAATGAATGAATATCTCTGTTTGCTTTGCTTGCATGCACAGCTTTTGCTTTACCTATTACACTGTCTTTATCTTAGCCCATGAGTTTTCTCCCTTTTGCTCTTCTGATTGTCTCCCCCATCCCAGCATGGCAAGGAGTGAGTGAGAGACTGTGTGGTGCTTAGCTGCCAGCTGGGGCTAAACCACAACAGTCATGTACAGTATAATGCAGGATAACTCTCTTGCTGTATCTACAGGGAAGGAGAAGAGGACAAGACAGACAGGAGAAGCAAGAGCTGCTCAGAACACCAGAAAAGCTTAAATATGAGAAGTAAAAGCAGGCTGAAGTTAAGCATGTGGCCCTGTGTGCATCCCTCCAAGCTGTGGGAAGGTGAATGACCTTACAAGATGAAAGGTACTCACAGCTTCAGCTCTAATTTTGCTGTATATGATCTCCTGTAATTCTTGCCACTCATGCACAGCTGGGGACTGCTATATCCCTTCTTATTTATCAAGCATTCCTATCACTGAATGTACTGGCCAGTGCATGTTAGAAGAAAACAATCAAATCCTGTCAGATACCTGAGTTTGTTTTTGTTCAGATGAAGTTGTTTTCTAACCACTCACATTTCAAACCAAGCCATGTATTCAATGGAATGACAGAAGAGCCAACTTAAATATAAGGACAATTTACAGTATTTTAGGGAATGCTGTAGATATGGGGAACAGCAAGAATACCAGAGCACAAACAGTAACTATACACAGCAGGTGCAGCTTCATGTATTCTGGTACTATAGTCAACCCAACTGAGAGAAAGATGCAGCTCATATTAATTATAACACCCACATGCTGATTAGCAACAGGCTTTCTAGGCTCTATTGACTGTACTGACCTCAGGTCCATTAACTGCAATGACAGCTTGGACACCCAGGGAAGATAACTAAATTTAGGTGTTTTGATTTTGAAATGCACTGCATTCCCTCTAACTTCCATGGCAGAAATTACATTTAGATAAAACTTGTCTCTTGCCAGAGTTTTTACAAATTTACTTTACTGATCAGCATCAAAATGATTGTTGTTTGCATAAATTATATCATATAAATCATCCCTTGCTCTGGCTAACAAAGGTATCGTNATTGTTTGCATAAATCATACTTTCCCTTGCCAAAAAATATGCTCTGGCTAACAAAGGTATCGTTGCAAATAAAGTATTGAAAAGTACTAATGTGAAGAGTTACTATACCTGGTTAAAATTATGTTGCCTCAAGTAAGTAGTGGCTTTATTTATTTCCAGATCGTTGGCTAACTCTACATAGTGGGAAGCTTTCACCACGTCAACACACCTGCAACAGAAAGCAAGCCATGAAGATAAACAAAATCCATCTGTGCAAATGCCTTCAAGTTATAAATTTTTTTCAGCTAATTTGCTTTCTCAACTGAATTTTCTTAGCTAATCTTTCTTCACAGTGGCAAAGAGCACTCTGATTAAAAATACTTGTAAGAATACTTCAGTGCCATAACCTACCCTAATTATAGTATCTCTGCCCTCTTTTTTTTAAGTCAGCTGCCTAAATATCACTTTATTTTCCATCACTGAGCAATACTTGATGTCAAAAACTGACTAAAATAATTTTTCAAGGCATTTTCTTTGGCTACATTCTATAAGGTGTCTTTTTCAAATTTCATCTCCTGAGGCATATTACCAAACCTATAAAAAAGATCAGTGAACAAAACCAGAGACTACAGATTGTGTCCCTGAGCTATATCATAATAATAAAGTCATAATAGTAAGTCTCTTTCTGGTCATCCCCCAGTTATTTGTGGCTTAGGCTCTTCTGCAAAAAAAGTGTGGAACAGAAGGCAGCAGAAGTTTGGATGTTCACTCACAGCCACCCTCTTCTAGGGTTTGGTGTGATCCACTTTAAGCTGCCTGATCATTTGAAGTAAGGCCTTTATTTATTGTATGCCTATCCTGTTCTCTCACTTGGAAAATAGGCACAGTAAAGGGACAACTTGTGGAATGCTTCCTTAATCCCTTCCATGATTTTTTTAACTGGTGGGAAGCCACCTTCTTTCCTTCTAATAGTTAGCTATTTTGCCAACAGCAGTTCAATTCAACAAACTGCCTGCTGCTACAACTGGTTTGGCACGTGGACAGTCTTTAGACAATGCCTTTTACATTTGAGGAAAAGGTGTAACAAAAATTGGTAATTTCTTCTTTTATTACAGATGTCTTCGCAACATCAAAAAGCATTTTCAACTGTTACTTTTAACATCTTTTAACCATAAAATGCAATGAGATCTAACTATCCAACTGTTCTTTATGAAATATGACAGAATAGTCCCAATATTATGTCACATTTTAAGTAAGAAGTTATGAACTCTGAAGACTATTTGTCCCCACTTTATTTCTCTAAATAAAATGAATTTTATTAAAAGTACATTTAATGCTCAGTGGACCCATAATGAAGTTTATAATTAGAAAAACTAAGCTCAAGCTGCTGGTTAAACTTCTTCACTGGGCTTGAATACCTCAGCTTAAAATAACAAAATATATCTGTCCTGATACACAAAAAAACAATCCCACACATTTCAGCAGAAGTTTTTCAATTAGCCAGAACAGATTTGAGAGTTTGTTACTTCATGATAAGTATTCTGTGGATAGTACTAGGGAAACTAAGTATCTGACAACCTTTTCCAGTTTTCCTGAACAAAAACCAAGACAGAGCAAACAAATCTGACTTGCTCATGCTAATAAATTAGAAAACAACAACCTAATTTTTCACAAGACATGCTGTTTAAGAATGGCAGAAGTAGGGAAATTACAAGATAATAATGAATATTAAACCATCAAACACCACCTTGTGGACTCTAGCAGACAGTACATGTCTGTGTGAGAGATTATTTCATATTAGTATAAACAGCTTTCTTAGTGAATTATAATTATAGGACCTGCAAAATTTGAGAATAATCCTAACAGGCCATAAACCCCAGCTAAAGGACAGTCCTCTTTTCCCATCAAACATTCTTCACTACGCAAACACTAACATATATGTTAGTAATATTGTGCCTGAAATACACAACATTCATTTGCATTCATGTTATTTTCCAATGCTATTAAAATAGAAAAAAAAAATAAAAGTAAGTCCTTATAATAAAAAACTAAAAACAAATTTTGGAAAAGTTATACTATTAATTTTTATACTGTCATTATAAGAAGTGTGTCTAACTGAATTTGTTTTAAAGAGAAGAGTATTCTGCTGTAGAAAATACCACAGAAAGCAAAACCTAAGCCATTAATTGAAAAATAAAGTCCAAATGATGAACTGTGTCAGCAGCCTATCACAGGGTACACTTGTATAAATGTTTAAATGGTAGATTAAGTTTATATTTATAAACATTAAGTTTATAAATGCAATTCAAATAAAATTATCTTAAAATTTAGATTCCAATGTTTTATATAATGACTCTATGGAGTGATCAAAACTTCTTACATACCCCAAGTCTTCATTATGCTATCTTCAACCTTACAGTAAAGACAAGCAATCACTGCCTTCAGTATAGCATTTCTCTACAGAGACTTTTAAAAGTTTTTCAATTTTGAAACTGAATTTTCAAATTAATTTGAATTTCTATAAGCTCTTTTCGTGTGAATTCAGAACACTGCAAAAAGTACATTTAAGAGCCAACTTTAGATGATAAATTACTTTTTAAGACAGAACACCCTCTAATACTTTGTTTTGTTTGGGGGCAGAATGCAAATAGCCTGGATGCTGTGTCTGAGATGCACAGAGAATCGTGTTTCCCAGGCTGCTTCTCTCTGTGGACTGGTTTCATAACCAGCACAAGAGACTGACATAGTTTAGACAAAAAGAAGCCCCATTTGACTCTTACCAGTCATAGCCCACTGCAAAAGATGTCTCGATTGCCGGTGCAAT
This sequence comes from Daphoenositta chrysoptera, assembly GCA_013397915.1. Lineage (NCBI taxonomy): Eukaryota > Metazoa > Chordata > Aves > Passeriformes > Daphoenositta > Daphoenositta chrysoptera. Next base: position 903,415 of record VZRO01008585.1, read on the forward strand.
GAGTTTAGCAGCTGTCATGATGTATTCCTCTGCCAAGGACTTCCTAAAGAAAAAAACCCAAAACCACAAAACAAAAGTATGAAAGAAATTCTTCACTGTGGGGGTGGTCAGCCAATGGAACAGGTTTCCCAGAGAAGCTGTGGATGCCCCATCCCTGGAGGGGTTCAAGGCCAGACTGGATGGGGATCTGAACAACCTGGTCTAGTGGGAGGTGTCTCCACCCATGGCAGGGGTGGTGAACCCAGATCATCTCTAAAGTCCCTTCCAACCCAAACCATTCTGTATTTGCATATGGTTGTATGTCACCATTTCAAAAACATTTACAGAAAAAAACCCCAAACAAAACATGTTCTAGCTTCTTCCTTCAATCAGTAGTCAATGTAACCAGTTCCCTGTTACCACTATTCCCCTGTACCTTGAATAAGGCCTTGGTTTTTAATGTTTTCCTTTCACTGCACACTACTTGTATTTTTTAAAAAAACTCAAAACGCTGCAAGTTTTAAGCAGTGTAACCTGTAACATTTGGGGTAGATACTCTACTTTAGGGCAGTACACTAAACTGAGTGATCCAACAAGTTTTTCTGAGCATGTCTGTTCCTAAGAATTGGGAGGACACTATTGTAACAAGAGCTGTGGACAGGGGACAAGATTGATAATCCTTTCAGGAGCTAAAACTCAAGGCACCACAATCAAGAAAGAATAGAGTCCATCATTACCTCTCACGTTCAATTTGACTTAAACTGTCATTTTTAATGGCTTCAATCAGTAGATCTGTATGTAGACCATCCTGGAGGGGGACAAAACAACTGAAAATTATGCCAGCATACAAACATCTTAGGTATTATTTTATAGGCAATATGGCTGCAAACATAAATTGATGCCAAATATATAGTTTATAATGTCACTAACTTTCCACATTTGAAAAAGCTAGCTTCAGTTTAAAGTAGTTTTCTAACTGTATACTCTAAAATTCGGCATTACAGCTACTTCAATCCTGTTTTTCTGCTCATGTATGTTGTCTCAGCTGGTGTTAAGGTTGATGTAGTTCATGTCATGTGTACCAGACAGATAGGGGCTGCAGATCACAGTGAGAATATTCTCATGCTTTAAAATAAACATTTGCTGAACTGCTGTGGTATTCAGCAGATGAGGACATGTGCTACCTCCTCAATACAGTAACTTGCATGATCATCTTATGCTTTCTATCACACATCTGCTAGGTCTAAAAGAAGGGTATGAGTAGGTAGCCATACCCTTCCTCATTTATTGAGGATAGATCATAGATTTATACAAAATAAAGACCAGAAAGAAACTGTGATTTTTTTCTCTGACATCTTCATAAAAAAACAGAGAACTTGGAATGTCTGTTAAAACTATAGCTTGCCTACCCTTAGAAATAACTTCTACAGTCTCCAGGCTTTCTTCCAATGAATGATCTTACATAGTCCTCAATTAATTCAAGGGCTTATTGATCCTTACTCTTACATAATTTCTAATATACAAAATTATATAAAATGTATTAAAATATATACATATATATCAATATATCAATATGCTTCATACATTGAATTTTATTTCCTTATGCTATGACAATAGGAAACAGCTACTCTTAAGCTGCAAACAGTTGGAAGATTAGTTATATATTTCATGTTTAGGATTGAAAATGAAAGATTTGCATCACTGAAGAAAAGATTGCTAGGAAAAGATAAAAGGCTTAGTCTTTCTATAGAGGACTTTTCTAAGAGGGACCCTAAACCTATTAACTATTTTTTCCTCTCTTTAGCATCCTGGAAAGTCAAAGGAAGTCCAGTTTCCAACAAAGTCTAATAAACTAAAATAAGCATCTGTAAATCTCACTACGATTTTCTTCTGTAAAATAACACTACATTATTACAAATTTTATTAGCACTCACTTGAGGAAACTTGCATTAACCCACTCACTGTTTTGCTCCCTTTATTTTACCTTATAAATATTTTATTAAAATTTTATATAAATGAAGATGGTAAAGCAGTAAGTGAGCTATGTAAGTAAGCCCAAATGAATTTCAACAAAATCGTTATGACAACAATGGTGTGGTGTGGATTTTATGTACATCCTATCTTTTGAGGAAAGAAAAGATTTAAATGTTCTCTCATTATTTTACACATCTGAGCAGTACTGCCACACTAAATTCATCCTGGTAAAAAAGTTATTTTAGATACTTAAATACATATCAATTTCCATATTCTGTACAGTCCAAGCATTCAATATCTCTCCCTCTTTCTCCTGATTTACAATATAAAGACACGGTTTATTTTTTTCAAACTTACATTTAATAAAATGTATTTGTCTTCATAATCCACTTCCAAGGGAACTTCGATCAGGTTTTTGAAGGCTTTCTTCATTTGCTCACCATTTCCAATAGCAAAATAACATAGGATCAGGTTGAAGCCTGCCTTCAGGTTTGGGGATATGCTCATTATTTCTTCAAATGAAGAAATGGCATCAAAGTATTGGCCAGTTTTAATAAACGCAACTCCAATATTTTCCATTATCTTTATCCTAAGTAAGAAATCAGGTTTAGGTTGTATTTTTAACTACTAAATCATATTGTATCCAAAACTTGTATTTCATAACCATGCCTCCTAGCAGAAACTCACCTCATCTGTTTGTGGGAACTAGTAATCTGGTCTAGAGCCATACGGTAGAATTTGATAGCTTTGGAATAGTTCCGTTGTTTTAAATATATATTTCCCATATTTACCTTCAGTATACCTATCAAAAGGAGTCAGTGAGTTAAAACATTTTAAAATTGTTTCAAAGTGACACAGTAGAACAACTTAATAAACTTATCTTCATTATAGGACAGCAGTGTCCCTTTAAAAAGCAGCACTGGAAAGAACCACCTTCTGTGAATTTAACTCAAGAGAAGATGAGAGAGAAGATGAAGTAGTGATGAAATCTAGAATAGAACTATCATGTAAGATGTATTCTGATTTTGATTGTGAATTGAGGGATGAAATAGAGATTATTTACAGTGCTCTCCAGGAAGACAGCTGCAAATAAGCATCTCTGAGAAAATACACTGTAGTAGTCTCAAAGATATACAAAATACTAAAAGAAGCTTTCAGGAGGGAAAGGCCAAGTCAAAAGAGAAAAAATTAGTACTAGAGAAGACCACATAGTGTGTGTGGCATGAGAAAATTACGTATTTGTCTTTATGTTTAACTTAGTCTATGGAAAAAAAAAAAGACTTCATGAGTCAGTATAACTTAATGTGGTTTGGCTCTCCGAGTCAGAGCCTGTGAGGATCTGTCCCCCACTCTGACTGGCAGACATGAGGGCTAAGCTCTCTGTGCACCAACACCATGCACATGCAGTCCTCATTTTGAATGCCTGACTACCAATTTTAATCCACTTTGGAGTACAACCTACCTCCATTGCTGAACATCTTATTCTTCACTATAACTTGGTAAGTAGTCAGGGCTTCAGCATACATTTCATTAGCAACATACTGACTGGCCAGATTGAGAAGAACCTATAAAAAATTGGAATTATAGGTACAAGAAAATATATTGTCCTCTCAACAGTAATAAACTTGAATTCATAGTAGATAATTTCAAATTAATTTTACCTTAGAACTATTGTGTTTACCACTTGTAAGCATCCCATCTTTAATGTTCCTTTGTTCTTGCAAATTGATATAGAGGAGACAAGTTTAAAAGCTACTTATTCTAGGTAATTATTTTATTTCTGTACATAAAGTACTAGCATTCAAAGTCATGCTACATGGGCCTTAGACCTAAGTAAACACAATGCTATAATGCAAGGTTATTAAAAAATATTCATACAAGGTAATTCTCAGAAACTCTCTGCAATTTATGACTCCCAACATGTGGAAAATTCTCCTAATACCTGTGGTCACTCAGTTTAGAAAGTGAGAATTTTTCCAAACTGCTGTTTCACAACAGAAGTTCTGTTGGTCTCAGGTAAAGTACCTCTGCATTTTTTCCACAGCTGTACTCTGACCTTCATGGTAAAAGAAATTTCCAGGTCTGCCTAATTTAATATATTAATTGTTAATAATTGTCTCTACAGCACTACATGTGGTATGAATTAAAGTTCAAGTATTTCTATGAATGTTGTACACTTTTTAAAAAAAAAGTTTACTATTTGAAAACCTGAATGTAAATTTAGATACCTGCTTTAAGATTCAGGAATATTACTATATCCTATTTCATGTAATACATTCTCTGCCACTTTATGGGTCAATTTAAAGGCAGCATCTGATCTTTCCTGTTTTCTCCTCTGGGCATATTACATTCTTGAGACAATTTATTTCTGAAGTACAGGGTCTACATCTGCTATATTTTGATATGCAGGTTTTACATGCGAGTAAATATCAGAAGTAAATATTCATGGGAATTCTTCTCCCCTTAACATAGACTACGTGGTTTCTCTAGTACTTGAGGTTGCATGGAATGGACTCGATGACATAAATGGATCTCCTCTGGTACACTGCCAGAAGTGTTACAACACAGACACACATACACAGACTTCAGGAAACACTGACATTTCTGTTCAGGAGGTTTTTTAGCAACATTTCAGTCACTGAAGATTTTTAAGGACTTACTGTGTAAGTGAGATCTAAGTTGATACTTTCTGGAGGAGCAATTTGTCCACGTTGTCTCAATAATTCTCTTTCCTGTCTTCCAGCCTCTTTTGCTTTCTCCAGAGCCTTAAATAAAATACCAGAATTTAATAGTGCTTTGAATCTTACTGATTCAAGATGACAAAAATACATTCAAAACAAGTATGAAGAGAATACACTCATGTCTATTTTCTTTAGATGTACAGACTGCACTAAATGCCTGAAAAAAGCACTCTAGCCCACCAAAAGGTTTTAATTAGCAATAAGCAGACATCCAGTTATCTAAGTCTGCTTAGCTGTATAATTATGTACTCAATTATAATCTTCTGCAGATCGGTGTCAATGCCCTTTGTACAAGTAATGCTCTGGGTCTAACAAGTGCCATTAGCAGTCCTGAGTGCCTCCACAAGGATGCAATGATTAAGAAAGTAATGGTTACTACTACAGGTGGCTACTTGGAAGCCAGTGGTGAAGGAAGTACTTCAAGATATAGTTTGATTCCTAGTCCTTATGATAGAAGGCAAATCCAACATGTCTATTTTATAGATAATGAGTTAGCAACTTTGATGACTTGCAGGAAAATGGATATTCTGCTGGACTTGTCAGAAACAAACATCCTAGAGGACCCTTGGAATGGTCTGATACAACCTACTTAAGAAAAAACCCTTAGACATCAAGAGCATTCTTGACCATACATCAAAGAGACTCAAGAAAAACTAAAAAAATAGATTGGTTAATTAGCCACTACTCAGTGGCACAACATTGCTCTAGTATCCTTTATAATAGAACAAATACATTCAAACTGTCTACTGGAAATAGTTCCTTATCCATAGTAACCTTTGATCATATCTAGGAACTGTTAAATGCTAGCTGCCCTGGGCCAAAACTGTGCCAGTACAACTAATTCATCAGACCCATCTGAAGAGGTCAATGGAGATAGGGGGAAAGGAAGTTGTGTAACACTGAAATCTTAACAAATACATATTCCAGAAATACAGCTCCTACCTTTTTTTTCAGCAAAGCAAGGTATCACTAGACTAGAAGAGTCATAACAAAGTTAGAATTAAAATTATTTTAATAATTTTAAACATTTAACCACAAGTTAGTTTGAAACATCTATCTATACAAATTGTTCTTCACATAACAGCAGGAATGAAGTGAAATCCAGAAAAATTACCGATTTCAAGTCTCCACAGCTATTGGCAACACAGCTTTCTTCAACCAGTTCATTCACTTTTTTTTCCAACTGCCTCATCTTCTCTTCTAAACTAAAATAAAAATAACAACAAAAGGATTAACACTAGTAATGTAACTGCAAACACTAAGCTTTTACACGTTATATTCTCAATAAAACAACACAATGACATATCACATGTCACAACTGACTGGTTTTCCCATCAAAGAACATATTGTGTGAAACTATGCCTAGAGAAGATTGCCCGAAGATATCACATTCATATTTTTAATCTGAGAACAGAGACCTAAGAAAACATAAATCCTCTGACAAGAACAATATAGACACGTAAATTTCATGAACCAAATATGTTCAGAAGTAATGACAGAACAAGATGAGCTTTCATATCACACATGAATGGAATTAAATATCACAACAAAACAATTAATTGAACCTTTATTTGCATGGATAACTCTAAAGCATTGCTTGTAAATGCAGATTATAACAAAAAGTTGTGGTTCTTCTAGACTTTTTCCACTGCTAAATAACCAAACATTTCAATAGGATTCCCTATTCCTATATAGCTACATTTGGGGAACACAACTTTGGTATTTGAAAGCTCAACGACTTTCTGAGTGAACTCCACAACATTCACACCAGCCTGAAAGTTTCAGCTCAAGTGCTAAGGTCAGAGTGAACAGGGAGAAAGAGCTTGCAAATTCTCCCGAGTTATTCCCAAAGAGCTGCAACAATCATGGTGTTCCTTGCCTCTCACACACACTTTCATGGTCCTGCACAATTCTATGTAAGTATCACAGCATTTGTCTGGCAACAGCTACACCCGGGCTGCTGAGCTAGTCAGAACCAGAAATCACGGAAGTCAGAAGTTCCTGAAAGTCAGTGCAACTTCTTCAGCAAGTCAGCCAACCACATGCACAAATGTTTGTGGCATTATTCTACCAAGATCAGAGTTTGGCCTCTCAAGGCTTTTGTAACTGACTGGATGTTTTTAAACTCTAGCCATGGCTGGTTTTCTGTTGCTGTTAATGCTTTGAAAGAATGTCATGCAGAACTGAACAAACCTGTCTGAAGTTTTCTTTTCCAGAGGTGAAGCAGGACCTCTCGGTTGGCCAAGAGGATCAAATGAAGAACCTGCAAAATTAACAGAGTACTGAAAACTGTAAAATAACATCTCCCTGTAGCAGCTGGTGATTTCTACAAACCATACCTCTCACAGCTGCCTTAGTGTAACCTGCAGCTTGCACTGCTGTCATTGGTCGAGAAACCCCATCCTCAAATAAAGAAGAAGATATATTAAAATAATCTCACCAAAAATTATGTTGTAGACAATACAGACATAATTATATATGTTTGTATATAATTTTTATATATAATTTTTATATATTCTATTTGTATTATTTTAATGACAAATTATTCATTGCACATCACTAAGTGATCACTACCCTCATGCTTTCTGACAGTACTATGTTCAAAAAAGGACAAATTAAAAGTGTAGTAATTTGTATAATTCAGTGAACTTCTAAATACTTGTATCTAACACTTACCAGAAAAATTCATTGTTCCAAATGAACATAAAATGTATATATTGAAACTTTTACCTGTATACTTCCTGTCATGGGTCTTCCCATAGATGAAGGTAAAGTTGCCGTTGACTACAAAAATAAGTAAATTGTTTGAAATTGTCATTCACAAAGCATAAGAAGCCTATGTTACCTCTTCTCAACACTAAATTTTAAAAGTTGAGCTAGCTCTCACATAAGTTCATGGCAAAGGTCCCATTTATGTTACCCATATGCAATATACTGCCAGTGCCTGGCACACTAAAAGATATAGAATACTTCAGTTAGAACAAATTCACAATAAAGTTTTTTTATGTATTTGGATATTTCTGTCAGCTCTTTTAAAAAGAAGTATATAGAAAATTATCTGAGGCAGCAGTACTTTCCATTATTAAATTATTGAAATTGCTACCTTTAAATTGAACAAGTAATTTACACAAAATACTTCAGTAAAATTCTGTGTAGAGCTGATAAAACCTATCACTGTATTAATCGTTCAAGTTATATTTTCATGCAGATTTATTTTATCAATAAATACAGATACACTTTCTAACTGTCAACAGGTATCTTTTCCATTTCCTGAATGTGACATACTGTCCTTCTGTGTAAGTGTTAAAAATGTAACTAAATAAATGTGAAATATTTATTAGTAAGTACTTAAGTTTGCTACAAATATACAATACAAACAGAAAAATATATAGAGTTCCAGGCCATGAAAAAGTATTCCCCTAACTCCCAGTCAGAGGCCTATGTTTTATTATTATATTCACTATCCACACACATGATGATTGTTTTTCATTTTTATTGCTAAGGATGAACACACATTCGCAAGGATTTTTGTGTAGAAAAAGCAACTGTGGAGTGAAAGACAAAGCGCTGTGGAGTGGACAATGCTTTGGAAGTTTCTAGCTTTGCTACTGCAGATAAACATCTGAGTCTTTATTATCTGAAAGAAGTGCTTTTTTGTGCACTCACTTAACAACACAGCTTTTCCCCTTACAGCTTTGTACTACACTAAACATCTGTAAATATAACTGCCAAGAAAAAGCAGTGTCATAAGTCTGAGCAACCTGATCTGGCTGAAGATGTTCCTGCTCATTGCAGAGGGGTTGGACTAGATGACCTTTAGAGGTCCCTTCCAATCCAAACCATTCTATGGTTCTAATACATCCAAAGCAAGTAACAGAAGGTTCAGAGTAAAGGTTGTATTTCAGTGACATAATAGAATTCAGGTGTTCTTGAAATTGTGAGCCAGCTAACTTGCATGAGACCTACAGCCATTTGTTATCTCTTTTTTGTCATAAAACTTAAGGAACATTATATCCAAAAGCATTGGTTTTTCAAATTTTACTGAGTCAGGCTAACATATAAAATTTATTGGAATAAGGGGGCATTTTAATCTGGTTTGTTAAGAGTTACAATAGGCTAAGTATACCAAAAAACACAACCAACTTTTTCTGATTCAACTAGAGGTGTTTCAGAGCCTGTATTCTTCAAGACTTTATTTTACCTTAACTTCCAGAAAACTTTTCCAAGCCCAAATAACAGCCTATTCAGTTCCCCCTGCAAGGGAACCTGGTTAATACCTTGGACTCTAATGCCTTGTGCAGTACACAAGATTTGCAGCATGGTTCAGGAGAAAAGAAAAACAACCAGTAACCATGCCTTGACCAAGTGCAGAGTTGTAAATTAAAACTAATGAATAGATGTAGCTCACTGGAATTAAATCCTTAATTTAAAAGGGCTCACATTGTGCATGGAATTAAATGGTACATTTATTTTTTTGTAAATGACATTTTCATTAAGGATATAAGAGAACAAAAACCTGCCCCAAATCCAGTTGCTAGAGGTCTTGGACTTGATGTACCAGGAATTTTGGCTGTCACCTGGGTGGGGAAAAAAAAAGAATCAAACAAAAAAACCCTGCCAATTAAAAACCGTATGTGTTTCTACATAGTAAGATCTACATTAATGCAAAGTGTTTTAAAAGGTACTTACAGGGGGTCTTCTTCCATGACTTGTTCTTGCTGCCTGTTGAAAAGCTACATCATTTTCTAAATCCTAGAAAAGATAAAGACATTAACCCTTTTAAAAGCACAACACCCAAACTCACAATTCCACAACCTTCAGACTACTGAAAGCAGATAGGTAAGAAAATCAAAATTTCTTCACAAAATACTTGACTTGAAAATAACTAGACAACAGATTTTACTGACAATAAATTACAATTGTATTATTTGTCTCTCTTTTTTGGTATTTTAGATTAGGAAATGTAAAAACCAGTTATTTTCTAAAAACACACAGAGGAAACAGAGCTGAAGTCATAAAATACAACATTATTTTTTTTTCCATCCAAATGCTTATTACTTATGTGCTTTCTGAATTTTGACATTAACAACTGCAATGCAAGACATTAAAACATCTCATGTCTCTCAGGTCCTGCAGCAACTCCCATGAATTGAGGACTGGGAGTTCCCACAAGATGCCAAGTCTTGCTACTGGGTTTGGACCAAATGACATCACTGTTGTCCCAACTCCACCACACCAGCAGTTACACAAAAGTGGTCTGCAGGGCTGCTTTAAGACATCCCAGATGCTCTACCCAATTGCACAGAGACCTGCAGGATTCCATTCTACTTAGAGCTCCTCCAGCAGCAGCACAGTAAAAGATCAATGACCTATTGGCCACTCAGTAGCCTCTTTTGTCAGAAAACTTGCTGCTGCACATAACCTGGGAAACAGCACATTGAATGTGCCTACAAATAATTATGATTTTAAACTTTACAAATTCTAACCATTACAGCATCTTAGATCTGTTGAGATCTGCACAAGTATTGGAATAGAAAGCTATCAAAGAATTAACTATTCAAGAAGATGCTGTAGAAACTTCAGATGTTTCTTGCTAAATAAAGTAAATTCCACTTCAAAGCAGTTGTAAACTTGTACATTACTGTACCCATAAGTTCATATCTTATACTTCTAAGTTAAAATTCTATGTATGGGAAAGGTGGCAAACAGCAAATACTTTACCTCTGTGTCAAACATGGGGTTATAATCATTGTAGCCAGAATAGAGATCATCTTCATTACTCTCAGGAGCCAGATGCACATTTTGCATCATTTTTCTGTGAAACATTTAACATGCCAAATGTTATCTCGGTGGTTTTACATAAATATTTAAAAATGCAAAATATAAATAGTAGTTTGCTTACTCATAAAAACTAGGACTCACTGATAAACACTATTAAATGGCACTGTTTCACGGTCTTATATTTTTGTTTGTACTTATACCAGTTATGAAAATTGTTTTCAAGATATTTATCATTAAAACTAAATGATAATAACAAGTAACTGCACGACTACTTCTAGAATGGTATCTTTCCACTGTCAGCTAACTCATGTTTAAGGTAAGTGATACGCTAAAGCTAGTCTTTATAGGCCAAACCACAGTAGTAAATCTAATGAAAGATATTTAATCTCGTTTCAAATTTTCCTTTCCTTTCCTCCCTTCCTGCATTATAACATCAACATAGCTACAGTTATGAAGCCATTTCAATTAAAATGGTTTTCAAAAGCTAGCATTAGAGAAGCCCGTGTTCCAAAGTCTCTCTGCACCAATATTTCCCTGTCTAACACGGTGCGTTCACCTGGTGGCCGCCTTTCCCTCAGGGAGGGCAGACACGAAGGTGTCTCACTTTGCCTGGCTACCTGTTTTCATAAAAACCTCAAGAAGGCAACGTTCGATTTAATCGGTAACATGAAGTACACGCCCTTCAGCAAGCAAGCCTCAGCCAGGGGGAAACGCACGGCTCCTCTGCAGCAGCAGCGGGAGGAGGAGGAGGANGTCCTCGTACACGGCAGGAAAACTCCGTGAAGCGCTTCATTTCCAATCCAGTCGCAATCCAAAATGTCACCATTTCTTCCAATAAGCTGAGAAATCTGTTCTCAAAACTGAAAGGCTCAATTAAAAAAAAAAAAAAAAAGGAAGTGGCTAAAGGTTCCCTAATACAAAACTCTCTG